>OY744476.1:177631024-177695119 GCA_963556175.1 Tipula confusa
AAGGATTTTTTTGTAATCCAAATATATCGATTGATTCGGTAATGGTTTCAACGACTTGACAGGGGTTTAAGCACCGTTTGGTTGAAACCAATTGGTGGTTTTTTGAAATCAACGGATTTCTAAATTGTTTGGAACATTTAAGGATATTAAAAGGACCACTGTAAATTTTATATATATTAATTATATTATCTTGTATAATTACAATGGCGTAGTTTGTCAGTTTAGCGGTTATTTAATTTGATTTTGGTGTTAAATAATTTTTTAGAATCTGTAATTTATATAAATTTTAGATTTTGTGTGTATTATTATTATATTATTATATTATTATATTATTATACTATTATATTATTATATTATTATATTATTATATTATTATATTATTATATTGTTATATTATTATATTATTATATTATTATATTATTATATTATTATATTATTATATTATTATATTATTATATTATTATATTATTATATTATTATATTATTATATTATTATATTATTATATTATTATATTATTATATTATTATATTATTATATTATTATATTATTATATTATTATATTATTATATTATTATATTATTATATTATTATATTATTATATTATTATATTATTATATTATTATATTATTATATTATTATATTATTATATTATTATATTATTATATTATTATATTATTATATTATTATATTATTATATTATTATATTATTATATTATTATATTATTATATTATTATATTATTATATTATTATATTATTATATTATTATATTATTATATTATTATATTATTATATTATTATATTATTATATTATTATATTATTATATTATTATATTATTATATTATTATATTATTATATTATTATATTATTATATTATTATATTATTATATTATTATATTATTATATTATTATATTATTATATTATTATATTATTATATTATTATATTATTATATTATTATATTATTATATTATTATATTATTATATTATTATATTATTATATTATTATATTATTATATTATTATATTATTATATTATTATATTATTATATTATTATATTATTATATTATTATATTATTATATTATTATATTATTATATTATTATATTATTATATTATTATATTATTATATTATTATATTATTATATTATTATATTATTATATTATTATATTATTATATTATTATATTATTATATTATTATATTATTATATTATTATATTATTATATTATTATATTATTATATTATTATATTATTATATTATTATATTATTATATTATTATATTATTATATTATTATATTATTATATTATTATATTATTATATTATTATATTATTATATTATTATATTATTATATTATTATATTATTATATTATTATATTATTATATTATTATATTATTATATTATTATATTATTATATTATTATATTATTATATTATTATATTATTATATTATTATATTATTATATTATTATATTATTATATTATTATATTATTATATTATTATATTATTATATTATTATATTATTATATTATTATATTATTATATTATTATATTATTATATTATTATATTATTATATTATTATATTATTATATTATTATATTATTATATTATTATATTATTATATTATTATATTATTATATTATTATATTATTATATTATTATATTATTATATTATTATATTATTATATTATTATATTATTATATTATTATATTATTATATTATTATATTATTATATTATTATATTATTATATTATTATATTATTATATTATTATATTATTATATTATTATATTATTATATTATTATATTATTATATTATTATATTATTATATTATTATATTATTATATTATTATATTATTATATTATTATATTATTATATTATTATATTATTATATTATTATATTATTATATTATTATATTATTATATTATTATATTATTATATTATTATATTATTATATTATTATATTATTATATTATTATATTATTATATTATTATATTATTATATTATTATATTATTATATTATTATATTATTATATTATTATATTATTATATTATTATATTATTATATTATTATATTATTATATTATTATATTATTATATTATTATATTATTATATTATTATATTATTATATTATTATATTATTATATTATTATATTATTATATTATTATATTATTATATTATTATATTATTATATTATTATATTATTATATTATTATATTATTATATTATTATATTATTATATTATTATATTATTATATTATTATATTATTATATTATTATATTATTATATTATTATATTATTATATTATTATATTATTATATTATTATATTATTATATTATTATATTATTATATTATTATATTATTATATTATTATATTATTATATTATTATATTATTATATTATTATATTATTATATTATTATATTATTATATTATTATATTATTATATTATTATATTATTATATTATTATATTATTATATTATTATATTATTATATTATTATATTATTATATTATTATATTATTATATTATTATATTATTATATTATTATATTATTATATTATTATATTATTATATTATTATATTATTATATTATTATATTATTATATTATTATATTATTATATTATTATATTATTATATTATTATATTATTATATTATTATATTATTATATTATTATATTATTATATTATTATATTATTATATTATTATATTATTATATTATTATATTATTATATTATTATATTATTATATTATTATATTATTATATTATTATATTATTATATTATTATATTATTATATTATTATATTATTATATTATTATATTATTATATTATTATATTATTATATTATTATATTATTATATTATTATATTATTATATTATTATATTATTATATTATTATATTATTATATTATTATATTATTATGTTATTATATTATTATATTATTATAATATTATATTAGAGTTAACAACTATACATTTAATTTTTAGCAACAATAGGATGAATTATTTAATTTGTAATTTTCAGGCTAAAACTAATTTAATTTATTACAGCCTACGCTTGGTAAATTAGTCCATTTTTTTTAGAGACACTGGGCAATGTTTCAAACGTGATTGTTAAACGTGAACCTATTTATATAAAGAGTGAAAACTGTATGGGAGTAGATTAAATCAGAAATAAGTCAAGGTTTAAAAAACATTTGACGCGGTCATCAGTGATATCCATGTCGATATAAATTTATTAACACATATTTAAATATCTGGGCGCTCCTATTAGAATACCACATATGCCATAAAAAAACTAGTAGCGTGGGTATTCAAAATATTCAAAATATCTTGTTTATTCAAAATATGCAATATAAATAACTATATGCAATAAATTTAGTTATTTAGTCTACTATAGCGAGGTAGTCTATAATTTAAGGGAATTAATACTATTTTTGCTAATATTGCATTTAATACTAGCAAAAATTATTTAAAATTAATTCGTAATTAATTTTATATGCATTTATGGAAATTTTATGCTAGATTTGTATATTCATGCACATAATAATATTATTATTTATATATATTATGTAATATCATATTCGGTTTTTGTGGGTCGGCATATACGAGTATATAACAAAGTAAATATTTATTAGGAATTATTTTTTTAATATACGGATGCGAAAAACGTTTGCACATAGCCTGCAGCATAAAAATATGTGTAAAATATATCAAATTATTGTCCTTTTCGATTTTTGAACTAGAGTATACGATGGGTGGTATACGTAGTGTCGATAGGAATTTGTTGATGTGCATTTTTCATTTTTATTGAATATATTATGTAAAATGATTATCTGGCAATACTTATAATTAAATTCATTATATATATATATATATATATATATATATATATATATATATATATATATATATATATATATATATATTTATATATATATTTATATATATATATATATATATATATATATATATATATATATATATATATATATATATATATATATATATATATATATATATATATGTATATATATACATATATTTATTTTCATTTATATTATATATATTCTATATTCTGAATTGTGCAGTAAATGAAGCACGATTACCGACTTTAGGCTCTCCAGCGCCTAACTTTTTATTAATTCTTTTCTTAAATAATATACAGGCTTTTTGAATTCGTACACTAAATATGCTTGACTATAGGTATACAAATAATTATATAACATATGATTTATCGTTTTGTAACAACCTAAAGAACCGAAGTCATTATCTATGATGACGAACTATATTTTTCCGACTTTGGTTATAAATAACAAAAAGTGGCTTTTCACAAAACTTCAATACTCTTTTAAGTGTGTGGTTAAGCCAAGTGTTCGCTACAGAGTTTTTTCGGTAGAGAAAAGTACATAGAGTGTATAGACTCTACCTATAGTGTGTACATTATAGCTCGACTCTACTACTCTACCGCTTTCCATAGAGCCGCTGTAGAGAAACTCTACCATGCGCTCTACAGTCTGTATACACTTGATACATATTTGTCTATGGTAGTGCGGTCGGTAGCGCAAATTAGCATGATATTTGACATGTTATTTTTTGTGTATTTGTGTTATTTTGCACGATAAAATGGCGGTTAAATTTTATTAAATAATTTAATTTCATTGCGCACAACTGCAACAATATTCCACGCCAATTGCAATCGGAATAATTTTGTTTAGAAACAGAAAAAAATTTAAATTTCAAATTACGTGGACATATACAGAGTTCTTTATTGTAAAATGAATACTTTATCAAGCATGTTTGATAGCGTGTAGAGCAGATGTAGAGCTCTATAACCTTAAACAACAACGTATACACTAAGGAGTTTTTTAAGCAGTAGAACTCTAGCGTAGAGTAGGTGTAGAGCGTTACTGTAGAGCTCTACAGATGTATCCATGTAGAGCTCTACAGATGTATCCATGTAGACTCTACGTGAGTTTTCTCACTACTTCTACGTAAAACACTCTATTGTGGATACGATCGGCTCTAAATTACTATAAAGGTATAAACAGAACCAGAGCGACAACGACGAGCGTCGACGCCTGTCAAATCAAAATACACTAAAAGTATAGTATGCTAACAGAAACATCAACGATAGCGACGACGATTTTTTCGTTGAAAAAAATTTAGAGTCTATTGCTATAAACAGAACCAGAGCGACAACGACGAGCGTCGACGCCTGTCAAATTAAAATACACTAAAAGTATAGTATGCTAACAGAAACATCAACGAAAGCGACGACGATTTTTTCGTTGAAAAAAATTTAGAGTCTATTTCTAATTATATCGCCAGCGAAACAATGTTGCCAACTGTTTTTTTATTTTTTTGAGTTGGCTTTTTAATAAAATGGGTACTAAGCAGCCATGTTTTTGAAATTTTCATTGTTATTTTTATGTCGCGATACGCTGACGCTTTTGTTCGTTATGTTTATTACAGCGATATCGCTGGCGATATATATATTTATTCGTTGACGCTCTGGTTCTGTTTATACCTTTAGATCCATTGCATTTTAGTCCTTGACATAATTTGTTTTATTTACAATCAGTGATACTACAACCGGTAATGATACATGATTCTATACAGAGAGTTTTTCTTATTCATTCCAAAAAAAGAAGAGAAATTTAAATTACGCTTCTCATAATTCTGTTCGTACTACTTTTTCATCTAGTATACGGAAGGAACACATTCGAAATATGTATATAGAGAAAATAAAAAAAACAACGAACGAAAGGAACCGAATAAATAAAAAACGATTTATGTCAATTTTGGATCGTCCGGAATATTTGGAAATGTCTTAAGGCGTAATATGAATAATTATAGTATAGAATTAGCCCGTCCTACGACGTTACTTTAGAAAAATTTTTTTAGAAAACTACTGATAATACCTTTTTGGCCTCCGTGTACTTTGTCTATATTAACATGGAATTTAATTGCTGCTTGTACTACTGCTCCGAAAATTTTACGTTGCATATTCATTGTCATCAATAACTTGTTGTGTACGGAATATAAAATAGAAGTCGAAAGCAGAAACCTTCCTGATTGTACCAATCATGAAGGTTCTTCAACGGAGAACACGCGAGCTAGAAATTTATTTCCACATCTCGGTCAACTCGTCCATTTTTCGCGATTAAAGACAAAACCTTACGTAATTTCTGTATTGAGATAATAATGGACAGCTCATCATTTATTGATTAAGTAGAAATCATGCTATTTTCCCCTGCAGCTGGATCAAGAGACTATGCTCCTGTTGCCGCCGTCCGTCTATAGAGTGATTTACATTTTGAACTGTAACTGGTTGAAATTCAATCGAGAATTGCTTCTTTGCTGGTATTTGCCATTCCCAATATATGGAGCAAATGATTTGGTGTCATCGCAATGTCTATGTTTCATAGGTGTAATTGCTATAAAACGGTGGATTCAATCGAATTTAAACGTTTAATTATTTTAATAAAATTCTAATTGTAATATTTTCGGTGTTAAAGTGAATATAAATAGGATTTTCATGCGAGCCAGTTTTGTAATTGCTATAAAACGGTGGATTCTATCGAATTTAAACGTTTAATTATTTTAATAAAATTCTATTTGTAGAATTTTCGGGCAGTACATCAAATAGGAAAATGTAGTTCAAATAGGAAAATGTTGATCTTTTAATTAATAAAATGAAGTTATATAAATTATATCTGGACCAGAAAAGCTCTTAAGATTTATTGTTAAATTCAAAAGAATATCCGGATACTAAAATACTTATACTTATTAATTCTAGCAATAGGGAGATAGAATAATTAATTAATAAATTTGGAATCGTAGACGAAAATAATAAAATTTATTACAGGCTATGGCTATAAAGAATTACCTCACTAATAGTTTTTATTTAAGGGAACTTTTGCAGGAAAGCTGAATAATGACACACGGGAGTTGCTGATAAAAGGTAATAGGAAGCAGAGCAGTTTATAAAAATTTAAAAATTGTGATTGTATTACACTAACAGTAGTTTGAATATTGGCTATCGGCAAACCGGATCAATTCTGTCGTTAATAACATACCTTAAGTTCCCTACTCCACAAAAATCTGTAGAATAGAATTGTTCCATAATGATCATTAGGTGGCTGAAACCGGGTCGTTTCTGTCATGCATGGAAATATATTTATATAAATATATGACAATCTCTCCTATCCTACCGTTTGTTAAATGTAAAAAGGCTGTGGAAATATTACCGGTATTATTCGGAACACTTGCCTGGAGCTTGGCCTCACAGTCTCATCAATCAATCAAGCAATCAATCGTAATGTCTATGTTTCATGCATCGTGTCACAATTTGGTGAAGTGCTCAAATATGTGTCTCATCACGAATTTCAGCACAGACACCATTCGTTTAGCTGTGTTACATTTAGATAATCATCTTGAAGCGTAAACCAATGTGAGCATGTGGAAGTTCTCTCTTTTTTGATCAGCTATATGATAAGCGAGTCCTAGACACAGTTCAGATCGACATTTTTTCTTTTAAATCCTAATCAAGTTTATGTTGTTGGCCTCGACTTGGCGTTATGAATAAACGATGATTGGATTGAGCACATTTTCAGGAAGTGCGCCATTTGCGTTTCTTAAAACTGGAAAATACAAAATTCGAATAAATTGACGAGCATTTTCGTAATCATCACATCACTAATTCGGTCACCCCTTACGATGGCCCGTTATACGCGGAACTTCAACTATTTTCTTACCCATTGAAGGAAGCCATGTAGAGCTGTTAAATGGTCGTATGGTCTCATGGAAATTACGATATTTTTCGAATCAGTTAAAAGAGAACAAAAAACTCGGTAAAAGGTCAATGCATCACCGTTTAAACTGAACAACTTTCAAAGCATAACTTTTGCTTTGTGGCAGCAGCTATTGAAGATTCTATCGGAACTAAACAGTCTTTTTACAGAACTAAAAAAGACTGTACACAATATTTTCTAAATTTCATTCCTACAATAATATCCGATTGACAAGTATGAAGAAACAACTCGGCGGGCAAAATTAAATGTTTGGAGAAACTGCATTTCATCTCAAGTAGATAATATTCAGATGTGATTTAAATTGGAATATAAGCTTACTACATTGAAATCCTAAAATACAAAATTAAAATTGTTGCTAAATTTATTTAAATATATAAATAATTTGTTTATGTATCTAAAAATTGCATAGACATTAAAAGCTTATTAAATTTATATAAATTTATCAATATCCGCATTATCCCACAAAAAAAAATGAGTTTGCATTTTATTTTAGGATAAACTATAGACAATAATGTATTATTATATAAACTATATGCATCAGCATATTGTTTCGAGTAATTAAATTTTTAAATATTTATGAACTTAATAATAAAATAATGAAATGTATTCACCTATATCAGTGGTTCCACCTTGTTGTGCATTTACGGCAATTTTAGCCAAAGCCTCATTAAATAATCGTGATGCAGCCGCTGCTCCATGTAAAGCTTTTAAATATGCTTTGCCTGCACTAATCAATTGTCTGGCACCTGGATTAAATTTTTCGAGAATATTCTGAAATTAAAAAAAACAAAATAAAAAAATTTAGGTATAAATAAATTTATGTCATATCACATTAGAAAAACAATATATCGTATTATGTCAATTTATATAAATATTTTTTTGTCATTTTATCACCTTTCACCAGACTAGATTTCTAGAATATCCAGGCAAAAATCAAAATAATACAAAAAAAAAGGCAAAAGAAATGGGGTTTACTGTCGAGTGGTAATAAATTAATCACATATTGATTTAAGATTTATTACAAAAGTCTGTAGATTTATTATTTATTGTTATTATTGTAAAAAAATGTACAAGAAATAAAAATGAAAGGTTGTAGGTTATATTAGATAAATATATAAGATTATAACAATACAAAATAAATATTTAATTGTCAAATAGTTTTGCTATTTAATGTTATTTACATTAGAAGAAGCTTTTGATTTATTTTCCTTTAAATGTTACTTGTACGTTAAGGTTTCCAGTTGACGTGATTGGAGTAGTACAGTAAATAAAGATTTGAGAAAACTTCCATGGACCTGAATAGTTAACGAAACAAATAACAGTGGTGTATCATAATCAATAGACTCATTATAATTAATACAAAATTTGCTGATATTTATAAAAATATTTTTAACATAAAATAACTCTTGTTGCGATGCATCTGCTGAGTTTTCTAGTCTAAGGAAGCGAATTAGGTATCTCAATCGGTCAAATCGCTTGCTAACAGTTTTGATACTTCAGTTGGGAAATTTAACAATGAAGCTAAGCATTTTATAAAATAGTGTACACCTGCGGCTACGGCTCCTGTGTCTAACGTATTCCAGAAGAGTATTGTAGCTGCATCAACAGGGCCTCATCGCATGTATATTCCACAAAGTGATTGCACTATTTGTTAATATTCTTAATTTGGTTTTATGCCAATGCATCCAGTATTTGTGGTAAAGTTAAAAATCTGATTACATGGTATATCGAAAGGAAAGATACGACTTCCACACTAACCTCAAAGGTGGTGGCATATTAATAGCAGTAAAAAAAATATTCACAGCAGATGGATCGCTCGCCATCCTAATATAAGTTTAATCATCGTACGCATAATAGTATACATCATAACCATGTATATCTTCGCAGCATATCTTCCACGTGGAATCAAAATAATTATTTAAATTATTAAATTTAAATAATAATTGACATAATTAAAATATAAAATAAAATAATTTAATAAATTAAAACAAAACAAAAAAAAAAAAAAAAATAAGCAAATAAAACAATGAATTAAAACTATAAAAATGAAATTATTATAACTGCAACAGCAGCCTCTTAAACAACTCTCTTGAAATATTAAAATCTACAATATTGTAATTACGATTAAAAGCAACAAAAGCATTCAAAATAGATTCCGTATTTCTAAAATTATTTGCGCAAAAAGAGATATGTGAAAACCCCGAACTTTTAAAGCTGGCTGAGGAGCATAAAAACTAAACCACTCAAGCAGTTCAGAACAATTAATTCTGGGACATAAAATGTCACGAGCAAAACCGGCACAAGCTATTTCCCTTCTATACGCGCTTAAGTTTGTAAATTTAATAATAAAAGACCTCGCAGTGCATAAATAAAAAACTGCTTTTGGATTTCAATTCTATCAGAATGCGTTTGATAGAAAGGATTCTAAATTATTGAGGCATATTCTAATATTGACCTAACGTAAGTAACGTAAAGACATTTTAAAGTCGAAAGATCACAAAACTCACCACCATGACACTTAATAAAACCTAGCATAGCAAATGCCTTTTATTATGAAACTAATGTGATTGTTAAAGTTCAAATTACTATAGAAAAAATAACTCTAAGATCACGAATGTCACCGACTCTACTGATCTGTACGTCAAATAAAACAAATGTGCTTCCGCGCACGACAGTCGTTTTCTAGAAAATGTCATAATTTTACACTTCCTAGCATTTAATGGCAACTTGATTTTTTATAGATCAATTTACAAGACTTAATGTTTGTATACATTTTTAGATCATCTGCATACAACAAACACCCACAAAACCTAAGACATTGGACTACGTCTTTAATAAATATTATGAAAAGTAACGGTTCAAGAATACTTATACCTTGCGGAACTTCAGAAGGGACATCATACAAGAGTGAACTGAATTGTGCGATATTATACGCATTGCTTACGGTATGAAAGATACGACGCAACCTATTTAATCGGAATGAAATCGAAACCAAAATCAGTTAATTTATGCATTTAAGCTTTCGAAAGATTTGTATAGATCACATCTACCTGTCTACCGTTTCCAACAGTCTCAAATATTTCACTAGAAAAAACCATTAAATTGTTAATTGTTGATTCACCTTGAAGAAAACCACGTAGGCGAGAACTTATTTTATTTCTTATATGAAATTCCAATCTAGATTTAACCAAACATTTAAAAAGCTTTGATATCGCGGAAAAAATCGAAAGGCACCTATAACACGTGATATAGCTTCTTTTACCTGATTTAAAAATAGGGATAACAACTATTTTTTTCCAAATTTCAGGAAATACTTCTCTCGAAAGACTTACGTTAAACAAATGAAGTAAAGGTTCACACAAAGAATTTGCACATGTGTTTAAAATAAATGATACCATTCGGACCTAAACTACCAGAAGTATTTAAACATTCGAACCCAATCAAAATCTCCGAGGAATCGAGTTAGATAGTAGTATATGAGCTACCATGAAAGTCGGCTGAAGCGGTCAATAAATTGGCATTATCAAAGGAATTTTTAAAAAATTTTGCAAACGCATTGCATATTTCGTGGGAACCTGAAAAAGGATCATTACTGTACGTCATAACCCGGGGATAGCCTTGTGATTTCCTTTTTTATCTATAAATGCAAAAAATCGTTTAGAGTCATTAGAAAATTTCGCTTTCAATCTGTAAAATATATACATTTTGTACAGGAAATCATTTAGAAATTTAAACTCTTTGCATAAATCGTGATATTTTAATTTTTCATTTGCATCTCCAGAGCGCTTGAATTTCTTAAAAGCTTTTGATTTACGATTTAAGATATTTTTTAATCGACGATTGAATCAAGATATTTTTTAATCGTCAAAGTTTGAACTACAAAATTTTTTTGGAACAATTAAATAAAAAGCATTGCCCAAAATCTTATAAAACTCCGATACAGCATCCAAAATTATCAATCCACCAAAAATAGCATATCAATCGACACTAAGCAAAACATTGTTTAATGACGGAAGATTAGCTTTCAAAAAATTATATTTAAAATAAGTTTTTACAAAATTACCGAAATCACAATCAACGAGATCCAATTTAATTAACAGTGCACACGCCACTGTTAATTAAATTGGATCGTTAATATTAGAATGTTCTGATACATCTGGACAAGACTTTATTGCAATAAATTCTAATGATGACAAAAACCAAGTCCAAAATACGTCCATAATTATTGAATACAGCGTTAAATTGACGTTTCCCAAAATTAGCTAAGCTGTCTAATACCGCGGTAGAAAGGTCATCAGTTGTAGATCCAACGAAATCTTCCTTTATCCAACACCAAAAAGTCTTTGGTAGATTAAAATCACCTGCAAACAAAACATGATCGCTTTCATTAGATAACGGTAGAATTTTACTGTTGATAAAATCAATAAATCCATTGTAAACATCTGCGGGACTTCCATAAGATATATAAATTGCAACAACAAAAAGCCAAAACGAACCACATTTGATCTTGATAATGATTGACTCACCACTGTCGCAATTAGCGTTAACTTGATAAAATTCAAGAATATAAGAGCAATAATAACGCCGCCTCCAACTGCTTTAGTATTGGACGTTGATGATGATTTCAAATTAGAGTTAGATGATATATTTGTGTTAGATTTATTAGTTGTATTGGTATAGGTAGTTTTTTTTAAATGATCAAGTGTCGGTGCTAATACAAAATTATTGGTTTGAAGTTTTTTGGATGGTAAACAAACTCTCTTATTAAAACTCCTGATGGCCATATGTCTGGTTGCAATAACTTTTTAAATAAGTCAGGATCAACAGCGATTTTGAATGAAACGTAGTTTACATTCAAAATGGTAGATTGACAGCTTTGTTGACTGACACAAGTAACCGACAGTCAATATTATCCTCAGATACTTCTAATTTTTAGCACAGAAATTTGGATAAAGCGGCAGATAAAGTATTATTTGAAAATTTAGAGGCGTAGATATACTTTTTATCCGGTACGGCTTTGATTGTATCATTAACATCATTGCAAGACCCAAAAATGCACTCAACCTGCGGTATTTGCATACGTTGGAACACTTGAGATGACAAGTTAGTTCCGTTATTTAATGAATCTCAAATTTTTCAGAGTGCCCCTGTACTACGGCGTCAGTAGCAATCTTTGCTGATTGACGGAATTGTTCTGAAACGTTCAGAATGACTTGTTCTTAAGCCAATCATCTATTCTGCTGGCAAGCGCTGAAACAACATGTACTAGAGTTGTAATTTGTTCTTTTAAACACAGAAACTCAGCCGACGTGAAGTATTCAAAATCCTTTTGGCAATCCGAACAAACAAATTTGCCATACGAACAATCTTTAAACATTCTAATCCATGTGTCCATCTTATAATGGATGAAATTGGGATGAAAACTGACCTTGCAAATTCCGTGGCAACGCAATAAATCCCGACTGGTACTAGGTTTTTTTTTCAATTTGCCACAACTGTTCGACATTACGATATTATATTTTGTATAAACAGAAACGTTACAAATGTAATATTAGCACACACCGGCTTAAATCTCGATTGCATCTCCGCTCGATGAAATGGTATAAAAAGATATGATATATACTATGATTAAACAACACAAGATGACAGCACAAGCAGGTAAACAAATATATGTTATGAAAGACAAAACTATATAAATTAAACTATGGAATACCGAGCAATTGGCGCAGTGGTGAAAGCTGCGGTGTTTGGGACGGGAGTTATCGGGTTCGAATTCCAACGGGGGAGGGTTGCAAAAGGAATTTTTCATCACCTGATTACGATCAGTGATGACGATGAACACCACTATGACCCCCTGTTGGAGTGCAAAATCAATGGGCCGAACCATCGTCCATGTTAGTACATGCACTCAAAAATCTCTGATCCAAGAAGCCTATATTAAGTGTGATACTTTTTTCGGCGTTTCTCGATGTCAACTAGCAGCTTCCGGTAACCAACAGAACATATCTTTGGACTTCAGCTGTGAGTAACGCGTTGAATGTTGTAACGGTATCATTCAAATTTTCCATGTGCTGAAAAAGTTCCCAATCAGCGCTATCTAGAAATGTACTCAGAGAAGTGTATAGAAAGGTTAATATTCATCGTATAATTGGTAAATGATAAATGATTGTGCAACCGGTAAAGTCCTCGCATGAATGTTTCTTTTTCAATGTTCCTAAAGCGTATACTGAATAAATTCAATACGATAAGCGTCTATACGTGTGATGAACCTTACCATGCTTTAAATGCCTCACTTGGCATATCTGATAAACATGACTGCAATTAACACATGATCGATTGATTTTCTCACTAGCCTAGTGTCTGCAGGATTCATTTATGAAGGAACATGATGCCAGCTATTTTTCGGCAAAGTGATCAAAATGAATGAGGTCCTGTTATCGATAAAGATTTTCCATCATCTCGGCATATCTGATATCTACGCCAAGACGTTAGTTAAATCTATTTATTCAAATAATTTTAAATTGGGAATATCCAGTGCCTTTTGTATTTTGCCAAAAAGTTTAACCAACAACACAGCTCCACATAATTTAAAACGAAAACTGTCGACTGGCACTTAAGTTTTTGCTACCACTAGCCGAGCGGCTAATGTAGTATTAGGTGCTATAGTACCTAATATATTACGTAGATAAAAAACAGCGGAATATGCGGCTTCTGAGCTAACAAAAAAAACCATGCAACTTAGTTTTCTTTGCTAGCTTCGGTATTTTCAAGAATCGTGGAATTTTAATTTGATAATGAAATCTGAATATACTTCGTGCAACAAATGGACCTTGTAAGGCTTAAGAGCTTAATCTTTACGCAAAATTTGCCATGTGGTACGTGCAGATAGGCCCAATTTTAACGCAAACAACGTCATTCAATTGACAACTTTGCGATATTTTCAGTTGAACGGCCGGGACGATTGTGTACTGGTGTTTTTATGTCTTGTACCAAGCCATTCGATTCAAATTTTTAGATTATTTTTCTAATTTCGGGCTCTGTTGGACGATTATAACGACCGAAAATATCCACAATTTTGCGAAATGTATAGTTTTCACAGATCCACCATTTTCATAGTGGATTTTCATTCTTTTTATACGGTTCTTGAGCAAAATCGAATTCATTTTAGTAAATTGTACACTTTGTACTTGATATCTGTCTAAAGAGTTACTTTCAAACTTAGACAGTTGTCAGAACAAAACATTGCTAAAAAAGAAACGCCAACTTGAAAGACTCGGTACTATGAAAAATCGACATTAAGGAGTGAGCAAACCATAGCTCTCGTCCAATGAATTTTCAAAAACATTTTAAGATCTATTGGAGATTGCTGTTCTGATAGAAAATACTATCGTAAAGCAGGGTACATTTGAAGTTCTCTGTTGATGATGGGAGATAAAGATAACCACATCGTCTTCAAATGAAATAGAAGTTTTCTGAACTCAATTTCAACAAAAATACAAAATTCTTTCAAGCCTTCACTTTTTACGGAATAAATAGAAAGAATACTATAGATTTTCAAGACACATCTATAGGTGGTAGTTCATCCAGAGCGTAATGTACGCAATTGTTTAATAAATGTACTAGACATTAAATTACTTCTTTAAATGTTTCTAAAATCTACGGAAAACATTGTTTGATCCTCTACAATAAACTGTACTAATAAAATGTGTATTGCAAGTATCCCCTGTAAAAGCAATACATTTACTAGTCAAATTTAAATTCTCCAATTTATTTATTAACAAATTGCAGATGGTCTTGGACTTCTCATCAGTCACTGCTTTAAAACCCAATAACAGTGCCGAATGCGAGATTCTTAAAAAAACTTTTGAACTTTAATTTGAAACATTTCGAAAGCACTATAATTTGATCCATCTGCAAAGACACCACTATATTTAATTGTTCATCTTGAAACATTTCAAGCGTACTATCTAATGAATGTGGTGCTAAGATCATATTTTCGATAGCTTCTGTTTTAGTTCTTGCTGATGAATACTTGATGGCTACTTTCGAATCCGAAAATATACGCCGATATAATTTTGAAGAATAATCACATGATTTGAAGCTTTTGAAATGCCTTGGTTGCTGCGGCTACCAAAATTCTTTCTCTCTTCCAATTTGCTATTTTTTTACACAAAATAATTATAATCATCTAATTTATTGGAAGTCCTGGCAGATTGTTTGTCTTGTGCTTTGTAGAAATGCTGCTCCCGATCTGCTTTACCTTTATTGCCTATTGAAAACGTAATTTTGCAGGATTCACAAGTAATTTCGAATTCAATTTTTGTTTGTTTGAACATAGAATATTTTGTTTTGAGGTCCTTGGTAAATTTGCATTTTCGCGTAGACATGGTGATTTTCTTTTTAACGATTCAAGATAGAACAGAATAAAATTTCCCAACTCCTTTTTTTTGTCAAAATGAAAATAGAGTACAAAAGAGGGAGTTCAGAAAAAAGTAAAGAGAACAAAAGTATGGATCTTAAAAGAATACGGAAGGTACCCTAGTTTCATACCAATTATTGAATTGTACTAGTTAAATTACGGTTCATTGTTTTCTTGATAAAATTCTGACTAAATTATCAGGCAACTATTTATTTTGTATTATTTATATATATATATATATATATATATATATATATATATATATATATATATATATATATATATATATAAATTTATATATTACAGCAAAACATAAACAATCAAAACACACGATACAAAATCTTTCAATAAATTTCAATAATCCAAAAGAACGAAAACACACTTGGAATTTTAAAACGAAAAATTGTTAAGATTTATTTTTAATTTGCATATTCAAAATACGACAGAAGATATATAGCATCTTTCAACTATAAAGATCTGAAAATAAATACAGTGGATTAGTTGTATAATTGTATTTTTGGTGGAGTTATAATTTCATTCGTTTAGATCTGCTCAAACTGAATATGTGTCGTTATACCTATACTTTTTCGCCTGTTAACATATTTACCAATAACTCAATCAACATTCATGTAGAAGTAAACTGAAGTTTGTTAATCCAAATGTTGAGTATAGATAGGAAACCCGAACTAATGATTTATCAGATTTAACCTTTTAATTAGTATAGTTTCTTAAAGAGTTTATAGAAATAACAGGCAACACCGAAATCAGTCTATAACATTAAGTTTTGTGTGGTGCGGTTTTCTAGATTTTAGTATCATGAGCTAACTAGAGTTTTCGTAGGTAGTTATTTAAAACATTATGTAGTAATAAGATCAGAACCAGGAGGTTTTTTCGAATTTATTTTGATGAAGTGCTAAAGGGTGATTTTTTAACTATTTTCTTTATGGCAACACTGATTTTGACAGGTCACGTATGTTTCGTGTTTTGTGTCACTGTCAAACATCTTCAGTTTGGTCTATAATTTAACCATGAATCGTCTTACAATCGAGCAACGCTTACAAATCATTGAATTTTATTATCAAAATGCGTGCTCTGTTAAGAAAGTTCATCGCGCGCTTCTTCCATTTTATGGTCAGTTTAATTGATCCACTGAAGCGGCTATTCGGGCTATTGTGACTAAATTTCGCACCAAATTTACATTGTTGGACATTAAATCACCAACACGCTTACGTACAGTGCAGACTGAAGAAAATATCGCAGCTGTATCGGCCAGTGTTAGTGATGACCATCCATTATCGATTCGGCGCCGTTCGCAGCAATTGGGCCTCTGTTACTCAACAACGTGGAAAATTTTGCGGAAGGATTTAGGTGTGAAATCTTATAAAATACAGCTAGTGCAAGAATTGAAGTCGAACGACCTACCACAACGCAGAATTTTTGGTGAATGGGCTATTGAAAAGTTGGCGGAAGATCCATTTTTTTATCGAAAAATTGTGTTCAGCGATGAAGCTCATTTTTAGCTGAATGGATTCGTAAATATGCAGAATTGTTGATTTTGGAGTGAAGATCAGCCAGGAGCATTGCAAGAGCTACCAATGCATCCAGAAAGAGTTACTGTTTGGTGCGGATTATGGGCTGGTGGCATCATTGGACCGTACTTCTTTAAAGATGATGCGAATCGCAACGTAACCGTGAATGGTGAGCGCTACCGTGAGATGATATCCAACTTTTTTTTGCCCAAAATGGAAGTGCTTGACTTGCATGACATGTGGTTTCAACAAGACGGTGCCACATGCCACACAGCACGCGAAACAATGAACCAATTGAGAGGCAAGTTCAGTGAACACTTTATTTCACGTTTGGAACCGGTCAATTGGCCGCCTAGATCATGCGTTTTAACGCCTTTAGATTATTGTGAGGTTATGTTAAGGCTCATGTCTATACTGACAAGCTCGCTTTGATTGACGCATTGGAAGACAGCATTGAAGCATTTATTCGTGAGATACCGGCCGAAATGTTGGAAAGTGTATGTCAAAAATGGACTAAGCGGATGGACCATTTGAGGCGCAGCCGCGGTCAATATTTGCATGAAATAATCTTCAAACATTAAATTATATGGATCGTACAGTCGATTCAAATAAAGATTTCATGCATTTTTCTTAATTTTATTTGTCTTTTATTGGAAAAATTTTCTATAGTTATTAAAAAATCACCCTTTATATATAGGATTTCTTCACTTCCTTTTTCGCTTCATCATCATGTGGTTGGAATATTGTTTCAAGGTTTTAAACAAGTTTTAGAACTTTATCGTCGCTATTTTGGAATCTGCATTGTTGGGCTTTTACTTTATTTGGTTACTTTCCAAAAAGAATAGGGACTGCTGTCATTAGTTAGTTTTCTAATAGTTATTATGATTGATCCATTTTTTCTACTTTTTCCACCTCATTTTTTAATGGGACCGTTAGGTTAATTTTTTCTTTAAAGGACTGTCTAAATTATTTCCAAATAGTGTGTTTATTCATTAGGCTTGGATTTATTTATTTTTGAAATAATGTTTCCCTTGTTGTCTCAAGTATTAGAAATAGTCAGACTGTAGATTCCAACTTACGTCTAATTGTATATAATTCTTAGACATTATCCAATATATGATATCGAGTCTGGGCATCACCTTGTAAAACTATAACAGCTTGTCGGCATTTGCAAGGTATTTATACTTTGGCATTAGACGTAGGACATACAAAGGATGGATGCCAGCGAAAAGACACTCGTTTATATTTTTTTAACAAAGAATCCTACGGATCCAATTAGTTCCTTTACACCTTTTCCTTTTCGCTCAAATACACCAATATCTTGTGCATAAGCCAGAGCCAGATTAGACTGGTGGTACATTATGACTGCATTTCTGTCATATAATAGAAACGTATATATTTTTCAGGTATTTACAGTTAGTGTTACTTGAGAGTCTGAAGATTACAATTAAATGCATAAATCTAACTTTGTAAACTAGTTTGGCGAAATTTACTTAAGATAAATATAGAAATTTTCAATAATTCATGCTTCCCCATCATAACAACCAAGTCATGATTTGCATAAAATTTTTTTTATTATAATAAATTTTTTTTTCCAATAAAGCTCGAAGACCCCAGATGAAGTCATCAATCAATAAAACAAATAAATTTGTTTTGTGTTGTTGTCATTTAATTAAAATTTAATTTATTAGGATATCGTTTAATGATCTTCAAAGATCTGACAGTTAATAGAGATAGGCGCGTAATTTTAAAACTATTTATACGAGTTACAGTGATCATTGTTGACCTCTATACACACAAAAGCATACGATTAGACCAAGGGCCTTGAGTTTAAATTAATATCGTATCTATTACATAATATTTAAAGAAATATTTTTATATGTCGTATATCATGATGATATATAGTAATAATTATGATCCAGCAAGTCATTAGAAATATTGCATGCTAATTGATTTTCATATCATAATATTTACATTATTGAGTCAAACATTTGTGTGTACGTTTGTATATTGTGGTCACATATATGTTCGTGTAAATATATAGAAATATTTTGTATCAAGCAGCACGATCTGGTGAATGTCGTTTAAGGTTATAACTATTTCTTAACTTGTGTTTAAAGTATGTATTTGATTTACAGATATACCGCAATGAATTTGAATCGGATGAGGTATTGAAATGTAGATAAATGCAGCATTTAGGTTTTGCTCGCACGTTTGCTCACTAAACGTGACCCAGCCAGTGTTTGGCAACACCGTAACATCCATATAGTTATTGTTATTAATCTATAAATACTAGGACAATTCCATCTACATAATGTAATAAGAAATGTACTGTGACAAGTTTGAATTGCTGAATTGATTTGTTACATTAAGTAATGTAGTAATAGATCAACTCCAATGTGCCAACGTTTACAGAGGAGTACAAAGATTTCCCGAGTTTCAAGGACTTGTGCATCGCATTTGTACACAGTAAGCTAGGTTTGAATGCTTCAAAGAAGCTCTACTATTTGAGAGGTTGTCTTCGGGAAGAGGCAGCTGACTTGCTTAAACACATACAAGTCTCAGACGGAAATTACACACAAGCTTGGCAAAAGTTATGCGAACGTATGTCTTGAAGGCTCAGGTAAAACAGTTTATCGACCATCCAAATATGCAAGCAGCTTCAGTTAAGAAAATCAGACAACTATACAACAACGCAGATGAAGTCCATCGTGGTGTAGATACATTAGGAGGCGACGTTAAAAGTCATGACTCGTGGCTTATCTATTTACTGTTGCATAAGACCGATTCAGAGATACAACAAGCCTGGGTTCATAAAAGTTTATTAGTGATCGGTGCGATGCATTAGAATCTTGTGACTCATCCAAACAAATCTCATTGATGTGACAAGCTTCTCTATAATAACCGCATTCGTACTGCCTAATTCCGGATGAACCGGTGAACCATAAAACGCTCCAGATAAGGATAGTGGATGAATATTCCCGTAAAGAAGTTTTCCGCAAGTTTTGAGAACAAGAGGAAATAAGTGAAACCTGTATATGGACATCCGAAGAAGAAGCGTGTGAGAAACATTTTTAGGCAACACATCAAAGAAATCAGGAAGGTAGATATATATTAGGTCAATAGGTCAATCTTACAAAGTTACTGTTCAGCGGATATTATCGATGGAGAGGAAATTTAATCGGAACACAGAATTTAAGGAATTGTATGGCAAATTCATGGATGAGTATATTTCACTAGGCCATATGCAAAAGATTCCTAAAACCAAACTAAATACAAGTGACAGTGTAATTAATTTCCTTCTCCATTAGGGCGTTGTAAAAGAGAGCAGCTCCTCTACCAAATTAAGAGTAGTGTTTGATGCTTCAGCGGTAACATCAAACGAAGTCTCACTAAATGATAAGCTAATATGGTCGGTTGACAGGACTCGATTTCGGCAGCACGTCATCGTTTTTTCCGCAGATGTAGACAAAATATATAGGTAGGTGCTCGTGTCATCACCTGATGATAATTTTCAAAGAATAGTCTGGAGAAACAATCCAAGTGAAGCAATTAAAACATATTGCCTCACCACAGTCACATATGGAATGTCGTGTGCACCATTTTTGGCTGTCAGAACACTTCAAAAAATAGCTGATGACAATGAACAAAATTATCCGACAGTTGCAACAAGCATCAAACGGGATTTTTATGTCGATTATTTACTTGCTGGATGTGAACACCCGAATACCACGATCAATTTGTTTGGAGAACTATACCACGTTATAGAGGGAGCTGGTTAACAAATCAATTCAGCAATTCAAACTTGTCACAGTACATTTCTTATTACATTATGTAGATGGAATTGTCCTAGTATTTATAGATTAATAACAATAACTATATGGATGTTACGGTGTTGCCAAACACTGGCTGGGTCACGTTTAGTGAGCAAACGTGCGAGCAAAACCTAAATGCTGCATTTATCTACATTTCAATACCTCATCCGATTCAAATTCTAAGGAAATAGAAATCAAACTCATCACTTTTTGTAGCAAGAATTCCTAATGAGCTTAAGGAGCCTACTATGTTACAATTGGACGACGATACTCCGACCATCAAAACTCTCGGTGTTCAATGGAATCCTTTGCGAGATGTTTTTGTTTTTGTAATCAACATTTCGTTATTCATATCATATTCCGAGCGAAATTTACTCTCTGAAATCCCAGAAGATATCAGTCAACAATGGAAAAACATAAAATTGAATTTGCCTAAACTTGAAACGATCCAAATTCATCGACATTTTTTCTTTTCTTCAAACACAAATTCGATCCAAATTCATGCATTTTGTGATGCTTCAGAATTGGCATATGCAGCCGCAGTTTATCTACGTACTGAAGTTGCAGCAAGCTGCATTAAAACATCACTGATAATCGCAAAGGCCCACGTTGCACCAATCAAACAATTCTCAATTCCACGACTTGAGCTATGTGGAGCCTTTATTTTGATGAAACTAATCAAATTGACTGACTCAAAAATTGTATTGGCCTGCTAATCAGAAAATCCGCGAAGATGGAACACTTTCATTGGTCACGTCTTAAATCTTGGAAGTAGTGTTGAGAATTCAGTGGCACTATGTACCGCCACAGGAAAACCCTATTGACATTGGCACTCCTCAATGGGAACATATTAATTGTAAAAGTCAGATTCGGTCGTTGTTGCCATTTATTGACTAGGGTGGAATATTGAGGGTCTTTCAAATTTTGACTGCCAATTTAACATGAAACACCCAATCATATTACCCAACAGCCATAGACTTACTTGGTTGATAATCTACGAAACTCACTTGTTCAACCTACATTCAGGGCCATCATTATTGTCAAGTCTTCTGAAACAAAGATTTTGGATTGTAAATGGCCGTAATGCAGTTCGTTATTTTTATCAGAAATGTATCAAATGCGTGAGACACAAACAAAATATTACCACACAGCTTATGGACAATTTACCAAAGCAACGTGTCGCTTCATTAGTCGAAGAAGGATTCCAGCTGCGATAGTTAGCGACAATGGCACAAATTTCGTCAGCGCCAAACGAGAACTTCAAGAACTTCACGAACAATTTCTCAATCAAAAAACAAATAAATTAATATCTGATTTCTTTTTAGAGAATATGATTAAATTCTCATTCAACCTAGCTAGTGCTCCGCATTTTGACGGACTTTGGGAAACCAACATAAAATCTATTAAGTACTATCTTCATAGAGTTACGAGCGACACCACCATGACGTTTGAGGAAATGACAACCTTGCTTTGCCAAATTGACGTATTGCTCAACTCAACTCGCCCATTATGCCGCATGCCTTCCTAATTAGTGAACCTCCTACATGTATTCACGAGCCAAACCTTTAAACAATTCCGATGTCAAGGCTTAGCATAAGGCAAAATATCCAACAACGAGTTCAGGGCTTTTGGAATAAATGATCCCTAAGTGGAGACAGTCATTATCCAATCTTGCTATTGGTGATGTCGTCCTCATCAAGGAGGACTACTTGCCGCCAGCTCAGTGGTTATTCGGAATTATCACACAACTTCACCCAGGATCCGACAGGCTAGTTCGAGTGGTGATTAAAACAACCAAGGGAGAAATAAAGAGACCTATCGTCAAATTATGTCATCTTCCAATGGCCAGCGAAGAAAAAATAAGCATCCAACCCACAGCAACAGTCAAGGTTAAGTAGTATACTTAACGGAGGGAGAATGGTTGCGTCTATGTATATAGGCGGCTATGTATAATGGTCGGGCCTATATGTATATGTATATAATGATTGCGCTATTTAATGCTTGCGCCTATGTATATGTATTTATGTGTACCGGTCGAAACTGGATATTTTACAACTGGATTTGACGAAACAGGATAATTCAAAACTAGATATTTTAAAACGAGATAAGGTACAAAACGAGATATGGTACAAAACTGGATATTTCAAAATTGGATAATTCAAAACGAGATAAGGTACAAAATGAGATATGGTACAAAACTGGATATTTCAAAACAGAATATTAAACTTAAAATGATTTTTTATGAAAGTTCTGGAATATGGCCAATTAGGGTGGAACTCGGTGAGTTCTTAACCGATTATGATGAAATTCTATATGTAGGATGGGAATGTGATTTTAAAATGATTTTTTGGGTAAGTTCTGGAATATAGCCAATAAGGAAGGAACTCGGCGAGTTCTTAACCGATTATGATGAAATTCATCATAATCAGGAATTTGAAGAAATTTCTTGAAACTGTACGTTAATGTTATGTACGTGATTATTTTTACAAATGGCGTTTGCCAGCGACAAAATGCACTTTTATATCCCCTCCTTGCACTATCCCCGGTCCGAGTTATTGGAATCTCGTTATTCCTTCAAATGCGTCATCACACCTTACTTCTAACATTAACTGCGTCTTTGTTTTTACAACCTTTAATTATATATTTGGTTTTAGAATCATTAATTTTGAGACCAATGGAAGCCGAGTTTCGTACAAGTAAGTCCAGTAGTTCTTTTACACCGTTGTCATTCAGTCCAACCACTTAGATGTCATCTGTTTATGCCAGAATCTAGTTGAAGTGACGGTACAAATTGTTGTCCTAAAATATTTAATTTTTACAAAAGATAAATTTTGACATGAGATTAAAGAGTATCGGGGACAGATCATCTCTTTGCCGAACAACAGAGCTAATTATAAAAGTTACAACAGAGCTAATTATAAAACAGTTTATCGTTAATCAACTTAAAGCTAATTGAGAATTATTAGGTTGTATAGATCTAAAAGAGTGACAGTTGTAATTGTGAGCTAAGAAATTCTCGAAATTGATGCTAGATGAAAGCGATTATAATCTAGATGACAAGGTGCTTTTGGTGTATATTGAACAAAAAAACGTATAGCTTCCTCAATAAGTTTTAAATTTTTGCTACCTTCTTTACACCACGGTTTGCTTAAGATTTGTTTTTCAAAATCTTAAATCTAATTAAGATCATCTTCACTGTACGGAAATGACATATGATTTTTGTTGATTCTAAACTTTCTTACTAACCATAAGTCAGCTCAACTAATGATAATAGAGTTATTCCATTAACCACATATTTCAAAAAACTGCTATTTTATGATCCTTGGTTACTGTCAATACGAGTATAAATGCATATTTCGACAATTTATCTAAATTAATTTTAATTAAATTAACTTTAAAACTAAATTTTCAAAAACAACAAACTGTCTATAAATTTATTTGATTTGATATTATTTGGTTTTATAATTTTGTCCGGAAAATTCGAAATCATCTAAAAAAACAAAAAACCTCAACATTGATTTGCATAATTTCACATACATGACATGGTATGTCAATTTCAGAAAAATATTCTACAAATTTAGATTCAATTTATTTATTTATTGTAATTAATTTTTAGATTTGTAAATATAGAAAATTTGCATTTTTCGATGGGTAGACATGCATTATTTATCTCATATCGAACTAGAATATATATATATATATATATATATATATATATATATATATATATATATATATATATATATATATATGTATATATATATATATATAAATATATATATATATATATATATATATATATATATATATATATATATATATATATATATATATATATATATATATATATATAAAGTTATTTAGTGATGCGTTTTTATCGTGCCATTACGTATAAAATCGTTTGATTTATATTTTAGAATAGACCAAATTAAATAAATCTCGTCATCTATATACATTGCAAGTCCATTCCAAATGGCATTCGAATGTTAATGAACATAAATATCTTTATTAATTAAATACGTGAAAGTATTTTCAAACTATGTAAAATAATTTAAAGAGGTTTTTAAAAGGGAAGATAGTACTTATTAGTCGAACGTTTTGTACAATTTCTGAGATAAACAAGGAAACCCTCGCACAGGTTCATTATTTCGATAATAATTTTAATTTGTACACGTTATTTGATCTGCAATTTACCAAATTTTAATAATATATTTTAGTGGTATCATTCAAAATATTCGAGCTTGTTTATTGGAAAACTCTGTACGGTAATATTGTGCTCTTATATATTTTTGTATGTCATAAATTTTCATACTTGGTACATAACCGAGTTCAAAATGTGAAAAATAGGAAATATTAATCAAAAAAATATTTAATTTTTTGTCGTTCCATTTCTAAAAAATATTTGAAGTACGTGATATTTCCGATTTAATTAGAGCATAAAAACAAATTTGATTTCAAAAACAATTTTTTTTTTCGTATTTATATCGATTTGATAAAAATATATAATTTATTTAAAATTAATCAACGAAAAGACACTTATCGCAGTCGAATAGTCGTTGCGAAAGAGTGAACCCACCCAATTTTAATAACTTCACAAATTGGTAAATTCTATAAATTTACATTTTATTTATCAAATTTCTTTTATAATTTATGCACGTGTATCTGTCATACCCAAATCAGTCATTTCGTGTCTCGGTATTATTACACAAAAGATTTAAATATATACCACAACAACCTGCAACCAGCACGAAAATATACAACTTTTAATTATCTCGTCCACTTAGAAAAGTCAAATGTACAAAAAAAAAAAAAACCACAAATAATATGAAAAGGTCGTGTGGACAACAAACGTCCTGGCAAAAAAAAAAATTATACGTTTATGTTTCACCCTACGACATTTTCATTTTTAATTATCATTCGATTAGCATATTTCAGTTAATGTAATTTCCCTCCCCATTTTTGTAACATGTCTTTTTTAATACGAATACTTATTTACGGTTTTGTTAATTTTGGGGGAAAAACACAGCTTTAAGCAAAAACAAGAAAAACACCAACTGTCAACCACCTTAAAAGTCATGTTATATTATGATAATTTTAAGAAGCCTATATTAAAAGAAATTATGAGTGTATATGTATATACCGGCAAGGTATAGTAATTTATTGTATTTTCCAATTAACTGCGTTACACAACATTAAACAGGCATCAGCTTTAATTATGCGACTAGGGCAATTTGCCATTATTCAAGAAAATTAATTTGAATGAAAGTTTTGTTAGGGTCGATTGTATCTTATCATTTTCCACGTCTGTGTATTTGTTTAAAAGCGTGACTAGAAATTATACATTTATTGTTCGAAATTTGAAGGATTCGCAGTATACCATATATGTTACTGGAGGTTTCCACTATCACACCCAAAATATAAATTTGATTTAGGTTTTAAAATTTCGAAAATTAAAAAGCAAAATAATAAAATTTTAAAACTCATTTCCAGTATCTAATTTTATAAAATTAATATGAATATTTATAAAATTTGTACTTTGTCAAAATTTGTTGTGAGAAAATTTGAAATTCAAAACCGAAATATTTTAAACCAGGAATTTGTAATTTTTAAAAAGTAACTTAGCAAAAAAGCTAAGTTTTTTTTTATCCTTATCTTTAGAATAAACCATATATAAGAAATTCAGTTGGCAAGCCGCTAGTCCTAAGACATATTGCTCCCGAAAACCTTGCAATTTCAATCAGAACGAACAAAAATTTCTAGAGAAACAGGTCTATGAACATACAAATGTTCCGGTTTAAAAAACTTGTAAACCTGAGAGTTGAGGCGGGAACCAGGCACACCCTCACTTCACACCGCATATTTATACACGATACTAATAATCGCTTAACATTTCTAAATGACACGGTAGCTTTCTAAATTTTTCGGTGGTAGCGGCTTACCCTTTTGCTAAAAATACTTTTTCAATTCGAAATCAACCGATCTAGACTTAGCGGCTGCCAATGGCAAAGTAAAAAAACACTGATTGATTCAGCTGTTATCAAGCTGTTAATAAATGCTATTATGGTGAACGTCGATACACTAACACCCTAATTTTTCTAAGTCGACATTGACTAAGGCATTTTGCTTGAAATATCCTTCCTTATCAGCAAAACTAGATTAAAAATTACCAGTTCAACATAATGTGGTTCATCATATTGTTACTACAGAATTCCAACATATTGTAGAATTAGGCATCTCCAATATCGTGCCTATTACACATGGTTAAAAAAACGATCATTACCGCAGACTCAACATAGTCACGAGACTGGGTCAAATTCCGGGTCTCCATATTTAAAACTTCTCCTTAGAAACTTCTCCCATAGTTCAGAACTTGCCATTCGGACTGCGAAACAATTATTCGAAAAATTAGTGAAGTTTGATGTACATATTAAGACTGTCAAATGTATATTCTGGGCAATGTCACTAGACTTCCTCAGTCATAATATTACAACGGGTGGTATATCCTTCCATCAGAAGAACGAATAAATACCATTAAAAAATTCCCAGCTCGCCCAACAATAAAAGCATGGTGAACTGTTACCTCCGATTTATTCCAAACCTCGCGAGAAAACTACGCTGCTCTCAGCTTAGCTGTTGGTCCAGCTAATTAGCTGTCAACTTTGGCAGAACTAGACTTACTAAAAGCATCTAAGGGATAACCCAAATCGAGAAAGAAACTATAATTCACACCCTCACGGAGACAGGACATTACTTGCTGGACAAAAAGATAAAAAAATTACTGTCGGAAGTGGACCTTTGTCGAATTTAGTGTTGCCTATTGTTGTTTCGCCTTTAAGTATTGCAACCACTGAGCAACATATTATTCAGTACGTATACATCATAAACTAGATGGTATCAGCTGTCCAACGTTATTACCAAAGAACATGAAGAAAAACAAACTTACTTACTTCAATTTTAAACTTGGCGTCAGTAATCATTTAGGACCGAAACTATTGGAACCGCAGTTTTGACCTGCAAGTGTGGTGTTTTTCCAAAGAATGTTGGTTAGTTCAAAATGTATGTTTTGATATTATTGGATTACTCACAATCAGGTTAAAGATCAATCCAGTAAATTTAATCTAAAAATCGATTACGAATCCAGAAGGCAAAATCGTAGCAATTGGTGTCAGAAGTGGGATTTTGCAATCCATAGAGAGCGATGAGAAACATCAACGTTTACACAGCGCAGCAGTTAAAAGATGATTTAGAGGAGCGAGCATTGTCCACGGAAGGCAATAAAACGGAGCTATATTTAAGGTTTCAAAAAGCATTGAAAAATGACGGACAGAAGTTAAAAGCAAAATGCAAGAGTTGGAGCAAGCCCACAAAGAAAAGAAAAGCAGAATCATCGCCAGAATATATTGGGCAAGCAGCACCCAACACGAGTAATGATAAAACTCAGCAGAAAGAAAACCAAAAGCAACCAGAAAATATTAGCAAGTAACCCGGACATCTGTATCGGGTAATGCAACTACTCAGAGCAATAAAGATCCTAAACCAGAGAAAATAATTTAGCCACCACCTATTAATATAGTTGGTGTCAAAGACTACCCTACTATAAATGCCTTGATGAAAAATATCACGAATAAAGATTATAAGCTAGTAGTATTAAATAACGATGGCTGGAAGGTAAATGTACCGCAGACCCAGAAACATATCGTGCACTTACCATGAAGCTTAACGCTGACCAGTTTCAGTGGTATACTTATGAACATAAGCAAGCTAGAACCAATTAAGGTTATGGCTAGAGGGCTACACCATATCTGTAAAAGCAATGATATATTAGCTGAGTAACAACATACATTTTTAGATATTCAGGATGCTGTGATATGATAAAAAAATACAGAACTGAAAGCGATAAAGGAAGCCGCGAACTGGTAAGAAGGGGACTACCGCACTTTATGCTTACGTTTGGCAATAAAGAAAACATCCAAAAGACATATAATATTCGGGCAATTCAAAACATGAGAGTTAGAATAGAGCCAACGAGGAAGAATACTTCAAAGATAGTCCAATGCAGAAAATGTCAAAGTTACAATCATATCCAGAAATATTGCAGGCGTGGTACAACAAACCAACCGAATAATAAGGGATTATACAATCTACGAGGTATCGCATCATATGCAGAAGTTGCTAAAAATTAAGAATCAACTGGCCAAGTTCAAATAGATTTCATCAAAACCATAGAAGCTTTAAATCAAACACTTGACGAGCAGGCTGAAACAAATAAATTTATATTTGACCAATTGAAAACTCTATCATCGCAGTGTTCCTACGTGATTCCCAGTATTCCAACGTACAGTTTCGACCATGATATTCATCCAGCAGAAAGGGCAAGAGAGGGATTTGCCATTTTCATTAAATATAATATAAAACACCATGAAGAATTAAAGGTTGAAACTGAGTCCTTGAAAGTGACAATTATCACAATTCAAACTAAGAACAAAGATGTAAGTATCTCAGGTACATACTGTCCACCACGATATAACTTAAAAAAAAAGAATACGAAAAACTTTTCACTCTTTGGGACAATGGTTCATTAATGGCGGTGACTTCAACGCAAAAAACTCCAGAATTACAACACCAAAAGAAAGAGAACTGTTTAAAGCAGCCAAAACATTAAAATGCGACTTCCAATCTGGTGGCGCACTTACTGGCAAACAGATTTACCAAAACTCCTGATCTTATAAATTTCTATGTAACAAAAGGAATATCTGACAACTACATACGATTGGAAAATAATGAAGACCTTACATCAGATTACTCTCCTGTTATCATGACATTAAGCGAAACTATTATTCAAAAAGAAATATCACCAAGATTTTACAAAATTGTTAAATGAAAATATCAAACTGTAAGTGTCAATAAGAAGTTATATGCACGTTGAAAAAGAAATTGACATATTAATTAAAAATATACAGCAAGCAGCGTGGCAGAGCATTCCACTCGAACCTGCAAATAACATTAAAGGTACAAATTATCCATTTGAAGTAAGAGAACTGGTGGCTAGGAAACGTAAAGCACGTAAGTTCTGGCAAATAAATCGAACTGCAGCTAAAAGACACTGAATACTCCCTAAGGAAAGCAACCAAATCAATCAAGAGACCAAAAAAATCAACAACACCCATTAGCAACGATAACGGTACATGGGCTCATAGAAGTAAGCAAAAGCGTATCTGTTTGCGAGACACCTCGAAGAAACGTTTCAACCACTACCCAGACAATATGCGTATGAAAATGTTTATTTTGTATACACAGATCAAATGAGCTTGAAATACAAACTGTAACGCTCCGTGAGTTAAAAGAAGAAATAAAAAGTGTAAATCCCAAAAAAAACTCCCAAATTGGATCGAAACTCTCCCAATTCTTTTTCTCATACCAAAACTAGCCAAATCGAGGACTCACGAAAATAACAATCTGCACATTGCATTGCTCTAGCCAGCCTGTACTGACATGGACGATGGTTCGACCCATGGATTCTGCACTACAAGTTGTGTTCCAAAGTTGTACTTCCATAGTTGTGTTCGTCGTCATCATCGATTGGAATCCAATGCTGAAAAATCTCTCTACCTCCCCAGTTATGATTTGACCCCGTTACCTCCCAACCCAAACATCCAGCTTTAGCCACTGCCCCAATTGCTCGGTTGGTCTAATTATTATTTTAAACAAATCTATACTGCGTATATATGTTAGCTAAAAGAAGTGTTAATTAAGAGGTTTAATAAATGATTTTAGTCCTGCGGAAGTATAAATCAAGCAAGTAAATGGACGGACGTACTGGTGAAGAACGTGTCAAGGATAGTTTCTGCAACTATACATATTATGTGAATTCGCCTTCTTGACCCGATGAATATACCACAGGCAAAGAAAAAGTATCATGCAACATCACATTGTATGGACTTTATACTTTTAACTACAACATCAGTGTACACATCCCTGATCTGCATCATATCCCCAAAAATTAAATTAAATAAATTATTCATAGTTATTCGATTTTTATATTTATTTAAATAAATAATTAATAATTATATTATGTCAAAATATCATGATGATAAATAATTTAATTATTTCGTAATAAATAAAATTAAAAAAATTTGCAGACATTCAACTAAATTATTTAGCACATAATTATTTTATATCTACCAATTTAATTAAATTTGTATGCAATTGTCGGTGTCCGATTTATTTTTATATGTGACATGTAGGAATTTACAAACATATTCGGTGTTATATGGTTTGATAAAATTTCGCGAATTTAATCTAAAAACTTGAATATATTAAAGTACTTAATAAAATTTAACCTTGAAAAAAAACTAAATGCGCAAAATTTCATGATTTATAAATGTTGACGTGATCTTATATATTCATTTGACGTGTGATTTATTTAACGCGTCTTAAATCATTTTATCTATAAATAACTATCGTCTTTTTATATACAAAGTCAATCAAGGCATATACTATACATAATAACAGTAAAATCGAAAAAAAAATTTATATAAATTCTAATCATAAAGTGGTTAACCTTGTACTTATTACCGCGACACTATCCGTTAAGCATAAATTAAAATCTTATATTTACATACATTATTATGTGCGGTTGATGTGAAATTCTTAATTTTTAAATGTTTTGGATATGTTAATTTGAATATCTAACCTTTAAATATAATATATATATGATTATGTTATGACAAGCATAAGATTTTCAAATCCCACTCAAAATGAAAAAAAAAAATTATGTTTTTTATCATAAATTGAAATCGCAACATAACCTGGCCATTTTCGTAAACATAAATTAAATTACAAAATCTATTACCATATGAATTATGATTGATTGATTATCTATTGATTGAGCTCAATGGTAAATTGAAATAAGTTTTGGCGATTGACAACAACAACAAATTCTTATATTTACTTTAAAAACTATATACCTTTCTAAACATAAAAAAAACCGTTATTTTATAACCTTCTGTGTCTGTTTCTAAAAGATGGTTTCGGTTGATTAGGTTTCCAGATCTAACACTATAATATAGTTGATTGATCTATATAAATATGGTTATGGGAAGGTAATTTCTTATTTGCTCTATATATCGCTAATTTTGGAAGCCATTACACAATTTACTGGACTGCGGTGGTTCATTTTAAAATAATCTTCACTTATTTAAAATCCATTCTTGAAACTGATTAAAATTTGTTTATTACGGCACGGTGTTTAGGTAATCAAAACTATTGATTTTAAATCTGCAATTTTTTAATTCTGCAAAGAATTTATATACGGGCATGATATCTTTAGGTTACTACCATGAATCGGTCAGTCACTGATCAAGTTTTTTCGCTGATGATGACTTTTCTAAATTATACGAAACATCTCGTGTTGTAAATCAGATGTTCGTGGATTCCCAGCAAGCCATTCAATCCATTGGGATAACTTATGGTTTGCTTTGCGATGTCTGGGAACTCCTGACAAATATGTGCTTTTATGTAAAATGACAGTAAAATGCAGTCATAATGATGTGACAAAGTTAAGAACAAGCTACCAGGGAATTTTGCAATTACCTATGAGGTAAGTCAAAAATAAGCTCTATTCCCTATACTCTAATGTTAGAATTTATCTTTCGTAAAAGCGAAACATTTCAAAACCACATCTTGTACCGTCAGTTCAACCAGGTTTTGAAATATGCAGATGATATTTGTGTGATTGAACTGAATGGCGCCGGTGTAAAAAAAACTGATGGGTCCACATAACTAGGACACCATCATATTATTTGGTAGACAATCAAATCAGCTTATTGGTACCATTTCAATTTGGAAATGGAAAATGATGTTGGGACACCCAGAATTTCAAAAATTGGCGGGATATCGTAATTTGGACGAATTCGGTAACGAATTTCCTTCGATTGTACAAGAACCTTAATATAATGCTGCGGGCAGTACAGGTGTCTTGATGTAGTTACAGAAAAAGATAGCTACCCAGGACCAGAAACCTTGCCAGTATCCGAAGAAGACATATATAAGATAGCCATTACAACGCCGTTTGGATTGTTTGAACTCACAAGAATGTGTTATGGTTTGAGAAATACTATGCTCAAACATTTCAAAGATTCATCGACGAAGTTTGTCGCGGACTGAAAACGTAACGAAGCTGGCTGGATAAATAACTGAACAAATAACGAAGCTGGATACATATACTTAGCACTGATGCATCTGATATTGCTATCGGAAGAGACAGCTCATCAACGGTAATGTGGGCCTATTTTTAATCATCATTCTATCATTATAGTTGGAAAACTTTCAATCGGGGATGAGAATTCCTGGGCTGACTCATGTCCGTCACTTTGCTCAACAACCACCCAAACCGATTGGAACAGTGAACCCGGCTTCCAATACGGATTCAGAGTTGATAAGTATTGTTCGACTCCAATAAATCATTAACTTTTCGTACATTAACTTCGCGTATACCCAGCGTAAGGACCCGTTCTCAACCCAAATCGCTGAAAGAGTCGTCAACTGGTAATTGGATGTATCTACCCATCAGTAACTTACCAAGGGAAGTTTTCGAGGGAAAAGATGAAAATGTTTGTTTTTCTGGGTTACAGCAGGGATTTTGTTGGGGCTGTCATTTTTGTAAGCAATTTGGATTGAAACCCATTTTGATAGAAGAAATGTCTATGGTACTGATATGTAAGATGTAACGAATTCAATTACAAGGTATCATCAAAAAGAACTAGCATTTTAAGTCACACTATTGACGTAGGACAAGCTCTTTCCGTTAACAACGATTCTATTCCGTATGGGTACCGGTCGAAACTTGATATTTTACAACTAGTTTTGACGAAACAGGATAATTCAAAACTGGATATTTTAAAACGAGATATTTCGACATGTAATGAAAACTTAAAATGATTTTTTAGGAAAGTTCTGGAATATGGCCAATTAGGAACGAACTCGGCGAGTTCTTAACCGATTATGATGAAATTCGATACGTAGGATGAAAATGGAATTTTAAAATGATTTTTTGGGAAGGTTCTGGAATATCGCCAATTAGGGAGGAACTCGGTGAGTTCTTAACTGATTATGATGAAATTCTATATGTAGGATGGGAATGGGATTTTAAAATGATTTTTTGGGAAAGTTCTGGAATATGGCCAGTTAGGAAGGAAATCGGTGAGTTCTTAACCGATTAAGATGAAATTCTATATGTAGGATGGGAATGGGATTTTAAAATGATTTTTTGGGAAAGTTCTGGAATATGGCCAGTAGGAAGGAACTCAATGATTCAAGTCAATGATTATTTTAAGAAGATGAGAAAAGCAGCAATTAAAAAAAAACATTAAGTGAAGGAAAATTCTATCTCTCTGCTTAAAACTATTCAAGTATGAAACCTTACTGGCCTTATTCCAGAACTTTCCCAACAAATCATTTTAAAATCCCATTTTCATCCTACATTTCGAATTCATAATCATATCATAATCGGAAAGAACTCGCCGAGTTCCTTCCTAACTGGTAATATCCCAGAACTTTCCCAAACAATCATTTTAAAATCCCATTTTCCTCCTACGTATCGAATTTCATCAAAATCGGTTAAGGTTATCTTGTTTTGTTAAATCCTATTTTGAAATATTCAGTTTTAAAATGTCCAGTTCTGCAAGGGCAAAACCCTTGGTTCTCTCCTATAGCGATAGTACGCAAAGAAAGTAGAAAACCCAGATTATGTGCTAGAACGCTAAATTAGGTTACTCGAAAGGATGCGTATTCTTTCCTTTGATTAATGATCTGCTTAGTCATCTGGATCGTACCCAATTTATATCGAGTTTAGAATTGAAAGATGCTTTCTTGCCAATTTCTTTGACAGCAAGGAAAAAATCGCTTTTACGATGCCAGGACGTCCCTGATATCACTTCACTGTAATACCGTTTGGGCTCTTCAATACACCCCAAACGTTATGCAGATTGATGACCCGGGTAATTTCTCACCATCTAAATGACCGCGTTTTCGTCTATCTTGATGATTTGCTCATAACGACATCCACGTTTGAACAAAATATTTCTTTGTTAACCGAGGATGAAACTTGATTGGCTGAGGTCTCAACATTAAATTAGAAAAAAGTTATTTCTTCCTGAAAGAGATTGATTATCTCGAATATGTGGTAGGTCAGGGTTTCTTAGGTCCTAATCCTGACAAGGTGCGAGCCATTTCAGAGTTCCCCGTACCCAAAAAGCAAGTCCTAAGAATATTAGGAAAGAATATCTGGTTGGTATCGAAGATTCATCGATGGCTAAACTACACTCTACGCTCCTTTAACTGGTCCTCTAGTTCGATGAAGCCTAGAAATATTTTTAAGATCTGAAGATCGTTCTTGTCACCGCTTTCTTACTTACAAATCCTGATTTCTGTAACGATTCTACATTCATTGCGATGCTTCCTAAGTTGGAACAATAAGCCTGACGTATTCTCACGCGTCTTTATGGATGACCTCCGTGGTCTGATTAGCCCACCGATATTAGCAAAAACACGAATAAATCTAACTCTGAATCGGTAATTATATCTGATCGTTGTCCACCAATGTCGATTCATTGATAAGATATGTAAGATGCAGCGCCGATATTATTTTTGGCGAACTCTACGAAAGGACACCCTAGATTTTATTTCTAATTATGATGCTTGTAAAAGTTTCAAGGCTATGAACTATACCAACTTGCATCGCCAACCTACCACTTGCATCGCTGCCCTTGACGTATCGTCCTCGATCTCACGGTGGTAGCACTTGCATAATAATGGTAATAGAACACTTCTCCAAATTTGGTTTTACTAGTGTCATTCGTCAGGCTATAGTTTAGGAAGTCAATAAATTTCTGGAGAAAAAGTCAGGTTTCTTTGTCCTGTATGAGTGAGAGAGTTTGACCCTGAAGGATGAGTACGAGGCAATTTCTTGATGTAGTTCATGAAGTAAACGTCTGCGGGTACACTACGGCACAGTCACGTTCTGCGGATCAATCCTAAACGGATGGTTCAACGATCTGAGAGAAGAGCCTCCTTTTGGTAGACGGAAAGAAGACGCTTTCAGCGGCTATAGATAGGGAACAATAGGTTTACGAAATAGGGAACAATTTGTTTTTTTTTATTGTTTTCGAAGAGCAAGCTCGAGAACGAATCCGATGAAGCACAGATGCCTGTAAAAATCGTTTTATTATTATTTTTACATAATAGCAGAATCCGCGAAAACTTTTTGTTCGCGCTAATTTGTCTTCGCATTCCATGCAAATTAACTACATTTTCGTTCTAGTCTATAATAAATCTAGCCCAATTGTCGGCTATATGCTCGTTTGAATACCGAATGATATCATTATTAGTTTTATACCGCTGGGCCAAAATGACAGAGCGATCAGTTGAAAAATTCCCACACATATAATACTAAGTTTTTGATGACATCTATAGAAGCATCTCAGTGCAAATTTCATGACACTGACAGCTGAATGAAACACATAAATATACCTCGAGACAACAACTATAATATCGAAAAATGATTTACAGGTCAAAACATACACGATCGTTCTCAATAAGTCCCGATACTAACACAGAGATGTCGCCTTTAATAAAAAAAATTATAACGATATGTGTCAACATTTGATATGTGAAACTAATAATTTCTTGATGGTATGCTGATATCTTGTACAACGTGGATGTAAAAATGATGATGATCGCTCTGGTCGCCAAAATAAAATCAGTGAATCAAGAAAAAAGCATGTCTTAAAAATCAAAAAGTGAAATTGCATGAGATAGTTGAGATCATAAAGGTATAAATTACCACTAAATATGATTGCCACTGAAAATTTGGCCGTTAAAAAGGCCACGTCTATTGTTAGACTATAGTTTTTTCACCAAGACAATGCACCGTGCAAAAATTCGGATAGAGTGACTGCAACTTCAAGAGCGTTAATTTCAATTTCTGGTCGTAATTATCGTCCCAGTAGAGAAGCAATTCATAGTCTAGCGAAAAAAATTAAATATTTGCTGCTGGATGTTCCCGTGCTAGTAAGACAACGGGTTGGTCGAAGTGCCGAGAATATTGCTGACGTTCAAGCGTCTGTCGCGAACGAACAGTTGATTCCACGACGTTCTCAAGATTCCGGCATCGCTCAGATCTCACTTTGGCGAATTTTGCAAAAGGATCTTGGCATGTACCCTTATAAGATCAGGTTAACACAAGGACTAAAGCCACTCGATCATTAGAAGCGACGTACGTTCTCGGATTGGGCTCTGGAAATTTTAGAATAAGATGACAAATTTCATCGCAAAATCATCTTCAGTGATGAAGCGCATTTTTGGCTAAATGCCTTCGTCAACAAACAGAATATGCGTTATTGGCCCGATGAAAATCCTTATTTGCTTCACGAAACACCACTTCATCTACAAAAAATAACTGTATGTGGTGGTTTTCATGCTGGTGGTCATGTTACAGTCAATGGAGATCGCCACAAAGATATGTTGCAACGTTATTTCTTTGGCCGTTTGCGTGAGTTAGACATTAATCATATGTGGTTTCAACAAGACGGTGCGACATGTCACACGGCGGGTCTAATAATCGACTTATTGAAATCTAAATTTCATAAACGTGTTATATCCAGAAATGGTTCTTTCTATTGGTCGCCTAGAAAAGACCAGGACTGCACTAACGTGACGAAGTCAAACAACATCTGCGTAACATTGGAACCGAAACTAGAAATAATGTGCCATGAAACGAGATGAATGGAGGTCGACATACGGGCATATAGTTAAAGTTTCTAGCTCGAACTATTTTGAGAATTAAAAGAAATAATTGTTAAATAATCGAATCGAGCTTTTTAGTTGAGCTTTTATTAATGCGTAAGTTTATAAAATTTGCCTGTGCATAAAATGCTATCACTATTAAAAGTTCTCGTTACAAAATATTTTAATTTAATGAGCTTTTAATCAATTAAATATTCTTGTAATTACAATTTCGTAGTTTGTCAGTTTAACGATTATTTCATTTGGTTTTAGTGTTAAATAATTTTTTTGAATCTGTAATTCATATAAATTTTAGAATTTTGTTTGTATTGAGACTTGAGCGGATTGTGACTTGCTCTGAGTGTTGGTGAGTCAATTTATTGTTGTTGTTTTTTTTTCAAATGATAACTACATTTAATTTATTACAGCTTACGGCTTGGAGATATTAATGACATTAAATGAGGTTTATACCAAAGGGTGATTTAATAAATTGATTTGATTGACACGAAACAAACCGATTTTGGTTATTACTAAAAAATTATATATCAGTTTGTAACAATTGGTCAGTGTCACGATACAGATCATTTTATATAAATTTCATAGGTTTTTTTTTCTTATCGTAATCTGACACCAAAACCTTGTAATCTAATTAAATTAAATTTCACTTTTTTTTTCATCTCGTGCAACGAACATTCAACTGTGGGACCAATAATTTAAATCTTATCGTGTCAATAAACACAATCACAATTTAGGATCTTTGACATGATATTAAAATAACTCGACAAACCGATTTAATATGTATGCAGTATCTAGGTGGGTGTGGTAAAACCTGCAACATGACGTATCTATTTTTAAAATGTAAATAAAAACAAAAAAAAAAAAAAGATTGATTATAGATTCAAGCTATGTGCTCGTATAAGCATGAAAAAAAATTGAACTCAAATATTTCATGTTTTTTTTTGTCGTCGAAAGCCTAAAGCATGTTACCAACAACAAAAATTTAATTAGTTAAAATTTTCATCGATAAAAATCATCTAAAATGTAATGTTGATGGATTTATCTGGTTCTTGTGTTTTTCCACCGGTTTAATTGAAACAATTATTTTATATATAGGTTTGACATTTATTTAAAACTTTTGAGGGCATAAATGATATTCGACTTGATTTAGGTTGTAACTACAAAACTATATACATCTACATATATATAAAATTTAACTTGTAGGTATTCATTTTTTGTTGTTTTAAATAAATCGTAAGTTTATAGTTTTTAACGGTATTGAATCGATGTATCTAAATATAAACTCGTATATTACATCGAAAAATGGTAATCGCGATTTATTTTTTTAATGCACAAACTTGATTTTCAACTTCTTAAAAAAAATAATCAAAAACTTTTATAAGATTTTATAGTATAATATTATAGCTTTTATTGAAAAAGTTCAATGAGTTTTGAATTGGCAAAGTTTCAAAAATATTTTAAAATTCGTATAACAATAAATTTATGAAAATATTTTAAATGTCCAGACGAATTAATGATTAGGTGCCTTCGTTCGTTTATCGAAATTGCAGCTGGGTAATGCTTTTATAACTAACCATATATGTTCGATACTACAACATATTTGTCTTTTCGGAGAGTTTTTAAATTTTAAATTGCACATAAAAACAAAATTGTATATGTATAAACATATGTGTTCGATGACTGCAAACTATGTGCTATACACAATAAGACAAAATATAAATAAAACAGTAATGGTAAAAAATCTGTCGAAAAACTTTTATTTATTCTGTCAACGATTAAATTTAAACTCTACATAGCTAGACACAGAATTTAGTGTAGTTATGCTTTTTTTGTGATGCTTCTATTCAACTTAAATGTTTTGTGTCATAATCCTTGTGCTGTACTACGGTCTATATACTGCACAATAAAATTCCATTTAAATTGTAATAAAAGTTAAATTTATTCGTTAACAACCAAAATGATAAAAAAAGTTGCATTCGTTAAACTAACTCGATATGGTGTAGTGTCAAATACAATTTTGCAAGGAACTCAACATTTTTCTAATTTTTAGATTTAGATAGATTTGCTAGATTTCGAATGAGTTTGGGTAAAACGGTTAATTCAATTGATTTGTAATGTTTAATGAAATTTAAAAAAATTTAATTAATAATAATTTTAAAGTTTTGTGTCAAATAAAGTGTATATAAATTAAATTTTCGGCGATTACATGACGTATTGATATATTACATCAGAATTATAAAAAGTTGTACGTAAATTCTCCAAAAATGTATATAAAAATATTATAATGGTTGTGTGAGGGCGACAATTGTTTTAAATTTGCAAAATATTTAAAAGTTCTAGTCGGTTAAAATTGTACAAAATTCGGATAATTCTACAGTTTCTAAAATGCATCAAAATTTTTAAGGTAAAGTTCTAAATTTTTTTCTTAAAAAAAATTCAAAAATTCTAATAGTCCCATGTATTCTTTTAGCCTGTCAATTTGTCTAAAGAAAACCCGTAGTTTGTACGAACATTTAAAAGCTCCAGAAGTACATTAAAACATTTGATGATTATCTTGCAATTCTAGAAAGTGTTTGACGATCAAAATTGTAAAATACTTAAAAAGCTCCAAAATGTCATAAAAACTTATGAATACATATGATAGTTAACCTGGTGTAATCTAAAGTTTTTAAAAAATTCAAAAGCTTTAAAATATTATTAAAACACATCATAGTGTCAAAACCCTGAAATTTTATAGAATATTAAAATATTTTAGCTTGACAAAATTGTGAATTAATTTAGAAAAGTCTGTAATCCTACTAGTTAAAACGGGTAACTTTACATTTAAAAATTGGTTTAAAAATGTAAACTTCAACTATAAAATTTGAAAATTGACAGTTTTTGATGTTTACAAAACATAAGATAAATATTCTGTAAATTCAATAGTCTATAAAAATTCTGTATAGTTTGTAAAAAAAAATTAAAGAACTCCAAAAATTATCAAAACCAATTCAGAGTTAGCCTGTAAGAAAATCATGAAGCTTTTAGCAAAATTCAAAAGTACCTTTTAATGTTTGACGATTAGCCTGCAAAACACGTTTAATTGAAAAACACTTGATTCTCAAAAGTGCCCGTCCACATTTTGAAATAATTTGGAAATTTAGAAAGTTTTAAAAATTCATGAATTCACATATTAATAATCCTGCTAAGTGTTTACGAAATTTGTAAAACTTTAAAAAGTATTAAAACACAAGATGGTTTTAGCTTGACAAAATTGTAAAATAATTCGGTGAATTCTGAAATTTTCAAAATTCATGAAAATATATTATGGTTATACACCGTAAAAAAGCAATGTGATACGAAAATGTTAAAGTTGTAAAAATGTTTAAAAGGGCATAATGGCACAAAATTTTAAAAAATTTGGAAAATTATGCAGTTCATCAAGACACAAGATGGCTACGCAATAAAATTTGTAAAACATTTGAAAAAATTAAGCCTATCAAAAATTGATGAAACAGTTGAAATCACTGTAAAATATTTACAAGAAAATAAAAAAGCTCCTCAAAAATAAAAATTTAAAAATTCTCAAAATCCAGGATATGCATGATGGTTAGCCTATCAAAACTGTGACATTCATGCCATAATTTAAAAATTCTCAAAATTCAGAAAATTGTTAGCCTTTGAAAACTGTGAAATTTATGCCACAATAGGTAAATATTTTGATAGCAATTTAGGCTACAATTTTGGTACATTTAGTTCGTCAGATTTGTATTGACAGTCAAGCAGACTACTTTAAAAATATAAAGTATATGGCTCACTGGCTCCGTAACACGGCACCAACGGTTTATTTGTTCTGAATCATTTTGACAACGCTTAGATACGACGATTTTTGTCACTCAAGGATATTAAACACTTTACGATTAATGTCGTCAACGTCCGAATTTAATTATGTTAGAATTTGTTTATTAGCAAATTGGGCGACATTGTCTGGTGTCAATTTGTCACCATAGATCTCTTTGATTATATAATCAGTTAACATGGGGTAAGGTATTTCATTTCGGAGTCTTAGTTGCTCTTTGAATCTCTAGATGCTCTTTGAGCAACTAAAAAGTATTTGTTTGAAGTCTCTTCTGAGAACCATAACCTTTCCTCCAAATAGTCGGTTACATCTTTCAGTACCCGACCAATAGCATCTATTGCATTACATGATGTCATAGCAGCTTCATCCAATCTGAAAGGACCCTACCTTGTTTTCAAACAAGGGTAATATATAAGAAGATGTTTACTCGTTAATATTAATTCTAAGACCAAATACGGAGTGGCAAGCTTTTTCAACTCTATATCTATATCAGGAAAATCAACGTCCCATTACCTCTAAGGGTACTAAGAATAGTCTCTTAGGTGAAGTTTTTCCCTCTATCACCAAAACCATCAATAAAAAACATTTTCTAACAACTCGGGCACAGGGCATGGCAAAATTGCAAGTGAGATTCTTAGTCCAAAATTAGTTAATTTTCGAAATGATGGAAATAGTTCTGCACGTATCGAAGGGCGAAATTTTCGCATCCATTGAAGATTGCTCTTGATGATTTTACCAAGCTTTTCCCCAAAGCTTGTCAGACTCGACTATTAAAAAAAACACACACATTTGTGAAAATAGATCTCTATGCGAGTTCTTGGCATTGACACAATATTTTCATCTTGTATTGTTGCGTCCCACACGCCATCGTCTTCGACTAATGGCAAAAAAAGGTTACGAGTGTACATTAAACAAGGGAAGTAACACTAACGATAACAAGGATATTACAAAAGACAGTGCTTTATTTTTTCAAATCGGTGAGATAGTTGATGTTTCAGTTGAATGGTGTCCTTTTTTATTTTTTTATGTTTTAATTCATGTGCTCTCGAAACTCTTTCGCGGTTAATTTAAAGTCCTACTTTACCCCGTCACCAGGCAAATAGAGACTCACGAATACATAGGTTCGCTTTAAACAAACATCTGCACATTGCATTGCTCCAGTCAGCCTGTACTATTTTGGACATTTTGTACTATTTTGGACAGATTTCCAATTTTTTTTGCCATCTTCAGTGGAATAAAGAACGGTGTGAACTTATCAGAGAAGGTGCTAAAATGGTTTCACCGGGATCAATTGAAAACAGACGGCAGTAAAAAAGGAAAATCTAACAATGTGGCATAATTTTGGCACACTAAAATATACAGCAAGTCCAGTTTTTATTGGAAGCACTGAACGAAAAATCGCACAATTTTTAAAGCAGCAAGAACTATGATAATACATCTAAAGGGCTTGTCATAAATCGTACCGCAACAAACCTTAATACAGGCAAAACTGGTTTGGCAAGAAAGCAAGATTTAGTATTTTCTATATTTGGTTCTGTAGTTTTCATAAATGATCCAAAAAGAGAAGACGAAAGTGTGATCCCAAGTCATAAAGAAGGTTTCTTGATCGGTATTTAGAAGAGCATAATGGGTTTTTGAGTTTGGAAAAATCTTGTGTCAAAATCTAAAAATTGGGTGATGAAAGCTGAGCCAGATTTCAAAAGAGCCAGATCTCAAAATTAAAGCCAAGGCAGAAATTAGTGGCTTCTCAGTGAACAGGATCAGGATGAAAATGCGTCTTCAACCAACGGCAAGGAGAAAGAAGTCAACCAGCAAGATGACATAATCAAAAATAGATTGAGAAGTAGCACTAAAGTCAAGAAACATATTGCTTCGGTGGGAGTAAATTTTACGTTCATCGCAATTTGTATTGAACCAAAGTGTTATGACAAGTGTTAGGTTATGACAAATGGATGTATGCTAAAAAAGAGGATATGACTGACGATTTGACAAATGGTAAGAAATTGATGTGCGCTAGGTTTTTAAAATTAACCTTAACAAGTATGACTCGGACACAAGAATATGGCATTAACTACCTAGAAATCGGTCGTTCGTTTTACATCCATTCGGTCGTTCGTTTTACAACCATATGAATTTTGTTAGCGATCACAACCTAGGAACAACTTATTCTGAGCGTTTTGATATAAAAACAGCATTTTTGCATAGAGAGTTATCTGAAGAGATATGGATCAACTACAAGGCCATAATGATGATTCCGCGGGAAAAGTTTGTAAGCTTCTCAAAATCAAATTTTCGATTTTTTTTTAGCAAATTCGGATTAAAACCTTCAAGCTCAGATCCGTGTGTGTTTTTATGTCAATATGGTCATTTACATTGATGATCGATAAGTTGATCGCAGCAAGTAGTGATAATTAATAGCGCCTCTTGTCAAGTACTTACAAGATGATTTCTATGTGAAAACTACGGAAGCTGATTGGTATTTGGGTATGGTAATCGAGCGATTAGGTGATGAACTATATGCGTGTTAATATCGATGTAAAGCTAACAATTAAAATCAATTAAACAATTAAAGCCATGAACTAGTGAAACATATAAATCCACGCGACAATAAAAAAAACTCCACAAACTTTTGTCACGCTATAAACAAACTTTTACCACTGTCATTTATATATATATAGCGAAATTTTGATGAATGTAAAATAAAAATAGACGAAACTATAAAGTTAGAACTATAAAATTTTTCAACAGACAATAAAAGTGTATATCTTCTTACCTTATAAATTCCGTCGACAAGTTTTATCACTTCTTCTGTCTCCATTTTTGTATATTGTGTGTATGTTGGTTTGGTTTTGGTTAAAAATTAATTTGGTTACTTGACGCGACGGTTATATGTCAAAACAGCACGGATACACAAACTTTTTATTTAGATACCACAACTTTTTTAATTTCGCTTTCAAAATTAAATTAATCGTAAAAAAAAACTTTTTGATCGGTAAATTAAAACTTTTCACGTGCTTGTAAACTTTTTTTTTTTGTTTTAACGTTAAAAATTGTAAATATTATTGGTAAATAACATCATTTCGGGGCAGTACCGAAAATATTTTGCACTTTATCTTTTTTTTTTGTTCACTATATCTCTTATCTTATTTTGAATACTGGTAGATCTTCCTGCTTAATTCTGTTTCATTCTCTGGTGTTGCAAGTCTCAGCTTATATAATCTGAAAAAATAAAAACAGAAAACCTTTATTAAAAAATTTGGTATGTGCGGAGTCGAGGAGTTTACATAACTTATTTTTAAGTTATGCGATTGGCATAATAACTTAAATTTAATTAGTGTTGTAGAAATAGTTTATGTGGCCGTTTGTAGTTTTAGTTTGTGAATGGATTTAAAAATTAATTTATTAACGCCTTAATCAATCGACCCAACTAATTGGTTCCAAATCAATTTGAACCGAGACATAGTGTTTTGAAGCATATTCCAATTTTTTTTTGTACTGCTTAATTGGTCATGGTTTTCCAAATATGGTAAAGATGAAACACACACAAATTGTTTTCCACAAAAAAAAAAAAAAACAAATAGTATCTGGAAAATTTTTAGAAATTATACGAATACATCAAAAAAATATTTTATTTTGTAAACTTTTCATTTAACTAGAAGCTTTTGTGGTCTTTTGATGTACTGATTTCGGAGTATTTTTTCCTGATTATTTTATAAGTTATATTTTCTAAAAACAACAACACCAATTGTTACAGGTAGTCATCCGACTTTCCTCTTTCCATGCAGATTCCACTCCAGAGTTCTTCTTGTAACACCATTCGGTGACTTCCTTAGCGTGGCCAATCCATTTCCATTTCATAATTTCGGTCTCAATCAATGTTTGCCTTAGGAGCTCAATATTTGTAATTTTGTTGGGCCAGAAGCACTTGTTATTGATCTTTTGCGTATGCTTCCAGGTTTCACAGCCATAGAGAGCAACACCGATTTCACACATGAATTGAACATTCTTAGCTTGGTGTTGAGGGATAGGACATATATGTTCTAGACTTTGGATAGCGTATTGTACGTTGTTTTGGATTTGTTGATCCGTTTATTGATATCTTCATTTATTCCACCCGTTTTTGCTAGTATGCAATCAACGTTTCCGAATTGTCTTTTTTGATATTTATTTTGAGGTCAGCCTCTTTCGCTAGATCTGATAGATTCTGCACCTTTTGTTGAGTGACGGCATATTTGTGTGATAGCAGGCATATGTAATCTATGTAATCCTAATTGAGTTTATACGTTAATCCTCATTGGATGCCGTTGGAGGACGCGCTGTCTAATTTTCTTATGACACTATCTAATACTACTAGGAATAGAAGAGTTCTGCATCACGAGAGTATCCATTCTTTTCGTACTCATTGATTGTTGTTGTAGGATTCACTTTGTTTGCCTTTGTATTGAACTCGATTATCTGCATCCTTGTACATATCTTGTATGAGTTGGATTAATTTCTTTGGGATGCCCATTTCAGGATGTTCCTGTGTATTGAATTCCATTTAATTGTTTTCCGATTTAATTTTCTGTGAAATTTTTTCCAGCATGATCATTGCCAATATCTTGGATATATCCCACCAATTTTTGCACTCTCTTAGGGTCCCTTTCTTGGGGATCGTTATGGTCAAGCCTTCTTTCCATTTTCGCGGTATTTTACCGGAATTTCATACTTTCGTTATTGTTGGTGTTAAAACACTTGCCGTTTGAATATTTCAGCTGGTATGTTGGCCGTGCCAGAGGCCTTGTTATTTTTCATTTTGTTCCGGGTTGCCACAGCCTCTTCTGCAACTTCCAGTCCTACTGGGTAAGACATAAATATCTTGCCAGGGGGACCGTTTATTTCACTCCATTTTAGCACTTTCTTCTATGATGTCCCCAGCGGTCACCGAAATTTATACTAACCAAAGCTATGGTTGCTTGACGTTGGTGATGAAGTTGTTGTCGTCTTATCTATCTTTGCCACTCGCTCATCTTAGCAGTTGATCTTAGTATAAATTTTGTTTTTTCTAGACAAATAAACTGGAAACAGTGGAAACGAGGAACAGAAAAATGGTTTGTTGTTTCCAATCTGACTGTAAAAGCTCTTGTCTTGAGTTGTTTGACTTTTAGGAATGATAAAGAATCGAACCAAATATCCAGAATGGTGGTACATTTTACATCTCCGTAAGCGTACATTTTACGCTTGGAGTGAATTTGGTTATAGGTTAATAATGCCTGCGTTTTATTATTTATATGCGTATATTTTATGCTTTGTAACTTAGCTACATCTTCCAACGATAAGGGCGAGTTCTTAATTGACCATCAAAATATTCGTAGCTTAAGAGAGAACTTTGATAAATTTGTAACGCACATACATGTCTTAGATGATCGACCGTCTGTCATCTTGGGTTTATGACTTTGAATTGGGCTTTAATAACATTCTTAATTATATTTATGCTGGGTTTCTGACAGTCTCAAATGGCTTACAATAAATTATTAATTTTCCCACAAGAGTTACACAATCATTAGTGTCTTGCATTCACCATTGCTTTATACGTAGCACTAGTTCTTGTATGCTGATATCATCGGTCTTGTATTCTTTAAAATTAAATTGAGGTTTGGCTAATATAGTGTTGAGATCTCTTATAGCCGTAAATTTGATAACGTAAACAAATATAGCTACCTGCATATTGCTTTGAAACCAACTATTTTCAAAATCATAGAGAAAGCACTAAAAACAAGAATTGGGACCTTCCATTCAAATTCTATGTGACTTTAGTTTTGGAAAAAAAACGCAGAATTGGCTTTGATACAGTTTTTGAATGGAGTTCATTCCAGTAGATGACGAAAAACTATAAATGGTTTAGATGTTATCTAAATGATCGAATTTTTAAAGTTAAAATTTTGGAATTCTTTAAGTGCCCCGTTTGGCGGTATCCCACAAGAATTAGTCGTGATCCCGTTTTGTTTTCAATTTAAATGAATTCTGTTTTTAATCTAACCCTGCATTGTACATCATTGCTTTTACGGGTGAAATGACATTAAGCTACATTAATTGTAGCCTCAGTTGTGGTAATCGATGCTTTAAAATTGGCCAATTTAAACTGGAAATGTCATGGTCAACAAGTTAAAAAACAAGTACAGTAGAAGAGTAGGCAGCATTATCAATACTGAACATAAAATTTATTTAGGTCACGGCATTCCACTTGCCGTAATTAAAGTGTTCTATATTATCGTCAAAATCAATATAATGATGAAATAAATCCTATATACTGGGTTGGAAATATAACCGATGATGTTGAAGAAATTTCAAAGAACGATGATGAAGAACAGTGCAGAACTCATGCTTAACATGCTCGAAGGTTTTTATAAATAAAAAGGGTGAGCACCAAAAGTCCTTGATCGATGCGAAGGAAAAAATACATTTTACGAATGACGAATTTCAAATATAATATTTGCCCTCCCTCACTCCGATTAAAATAACAGTTGCGAGTTAATGCTGTAAGGATCTTTGGACGGCATTAGTTAGACGGTTGGCGGTTTGCATATGCAGACGTTTTTCGGTTCCTTCATAAATTGGATAATAAAGTTTCAAATATTTGTTGAAACCAAGTTTCGAATCGTCCATAGTAGAACGTTTTTCGAGTTTTAGAAAGAAATGCTCCGGTAATAGTCATCCAATTCGTTACTTCTCTTATGTCCGAATATTATGAACAAATTTCAAAAGAGCAAATAATATTATTTTTAAGTATAATCATAATGAGATAAAGATTTATAAGCCTTTATACGAAAAATTATTGGTCCAGTTAAATTTCTAATATTTCATATACTTTCACTATTTCAAGGATTATCTATTGCAGGATTTCAAATATTTTCTAATACTCAAATATATTTTTCCAATTATGTATTATCGTCTGATGAAAATTTAAAATTTCAAAAGTAAATTACCAGTAAAACAAAAACATAAACAAATTAATTATTAAGGTATGGATAATTAATTACAAAAAAAAAAAAAACATAAACTATTTTAAAATATTTGAAAAAATTTAAAAATTTATTAGTTAAAATTTCCTTTTTGTGATTTATTTACAAAGATAATTGTTTGATTTATACCAAATTATAAATCGGAAAAATATCTTGCAATATAATGAAGTCCAAACGTTTTAAGCCACAAGGTAAAATATCATTAAAAAAAAAATTAAAGAAAAGTTTCAACATTGCTATTCGATAATAATCGAATTATGTATATTTTCCATTCGAAACGTACTAAAACATAATTCCTATTTATATACCTTATCAGGTTACCAATGAAACCAATGCAAAATGTTATAATTTTTTTTTGTGTATTTGTACTTAAGAATGCCAATGACCGTATATAACGAAAATTGATACTTTTGATACACAAAACAAGCCTATTCGATATGTTACGAATAAATATCGATACAAGTATATATAAATAGAATATCTGTATCTCAAGAACCAAACAACGATGACAACTAAACGTCATAAGTTATCCTAAATTAATATGGTAATATTTTATTTTATCGTTTAGTCTTAATTTAAAAATATCAACAACACTTTACTAACGAAACAGTTATTTTTTAAAACTATCTTGTATTGTTAATACAAATTATAATTTACATGTACCGTGATGTAATATGTATGAAGTATGATTTATAAAGCACCCAACATAATATGTTTCAAACATATTTTTTCGAAATTATTTTCTATCCCTTGGTTCAAATTTTGAAAATGTATCCGTCAATTGATCTATCGTTTGAATACGTTTAGTTTGATAGGTCACACGATATATTTCATACAATTGATATTTTGAATGTTGAATAATAGATGGCGTTTCAGTGAGTGTTGTCGCAAACAATCAACACTTTATCCATCCCAATTGATGTCATGTGAATGTAAAGTCAAACAAACATTAATAATGCTGTGTGCCTCAGAAGATTTTTCAAACTAAACTTTTCGATATATTGTTAGTTCAAGCAATATGCCAACAGATGTCACTAGTATAAAAGTCTTTGTCTGTGCCTTACATTCGACTAGACTTTTGTAAAATAAAATTTTAAGAATATAGAAAACGGTATGAATAAGTGTAATTTCGGAATTGAGCTTAGACGACATCTTAAGAGTAGCATTTTGACTATTATTGTACACTGTTTTGTTTTTATGTTCTGTACAAGTCATGTGGGATTTTGACTGGGACTACGTGCTACTGAAGCATGATTGGACCCTGAAGCAGGATTGCACGATTATTGCACGAGTTTATGGCATTCCTGAACAACAGGTCGGAAAGGTTACTCGGTACTGGGTCTCAGTTAACATTTGTTTCACAGGCATGCAAGCAACGCTTGAGTCTACCAATCCATCATGTAGAATATACAATATCCAATATGGGACAAAGCAATGTAGAGCCAACTAGGGGAATGACATTGCTATGCTTAACCAGGAGAGCCCATGATGGACGCTTATATTCTTCCAAAAATTACTAAACAGATCTTCCCGTCAGTCATGAGATCAACTGATATCGAACGCAGAGCAGACCACACAAAAATCAATACATACTGCTCGGGCAAATATTGTTTTCGACATTATAATATCGGAAAACGTTAAGAGTTTGGAAGGTCCCACCCAAGACACAATACTGGATTCGGTTGTGTTAGGAAGCCAACACCAAATAGAAGAAGGATTAACTTTGGTAATGACTGTAGCCAGCAATCAAGAACAGTCATGAAATATGGATAATTACTTGAGAAAAATCTGGGAAATTGAGGTGGTTGTTATATAATTTGCAGCCGAAATTGACGGAGGAGATTTATGAGAGCAACACTTCGTAGAGCATACATCTAGAGACAAAACTATTAGATTTTTATAGTGAGATTCCCTTTTGAAAAAGTAAAACTTAGTACTTATAACCATGTACAAATTAGGTCCTATGGCAAAAATCAAAAGAGAGAAGAGGCACTTTAACATAAGGTTTTGTTCTTACCACACCACGGAGGCGTCAAGAACCAAATTATAATCACAAATCTGCGAGTGGTATTCGATGTTTCGGCAAAGACCACTAACAACACTCAATGATACACTCCGAGTAGCACCAAACATTCAATCGAGTATTTTTGAGATTATGATAAGATTCAGAGAGCAGGCGGTCATTCCAAAATATACCGCCAGATCTGGGTTGATGAACGAGATCAACCAATGCAGCGTATTTTAAGTCGAGATAGTTCTGGCAATCCATTTAGGAATTTCCGATTGAGAACGGTTAAGTATGGAACCAAATCAGCCCCATTTTGCTAAGCAAAATCAATTTAGATTTAAGAATAGCCTCGAGTACACTTCGGCGTGTCATGTACGCCGGCGACCTAATGATCGGTAGGAGCAACATAGAGAAGACAATTCAATTAAAAGAGAGGCACATAGTCATGTTGGGAGAGGCTCGAATGAAACTACGCAAATTGGGCTCCAATTTGAGAAAATTACTCGATATAATTGCTCCAGAACATCGAACTACATTCTACATAAAGAGCTTCATGAAGAAGCTTGTCTGAAGCTGTTGGAAGCCCATATGACAAATGATTAGTTTCAGTTGTGGAATGGAATGAGAGGAGATATAAACAAGGCGAGCTATACAGCAAGACTTAGACAGTAAAAACGAAAGTCGCTTTATTCAAATAAGTCCCTACACCTCGATTGGAGCTGTGTGCCTGTGACCTGTCAGTAAAACTGTTCAAATCTATCAAAACAGCCACCACCCCTTCAATCGAATAAATTGTAACCTGCAGACAGATTTAAAAACCGTTTTGGAGTGGTTAGCATCCCATCCTCGGAGATGTAATGCCTTTGTAGGAAACGGTACCTCGCAAGTCATATAAAAAATTAGTCGTAGTCGACGCCAGTTCGACCAACAAAGTCGAATTCAGCAGATTGTGCGGCAAGGGGTATAACGTAAGTATCACTGTAAGATCTTAAAAATTAAAACTTAAAACCGATTGGCTTATTGAGGATGAAACGCGATGGCCAAATCAAAAAGGTCAATGCGATACAAAGGAGGAAGAAAAACATCCTGTGATTCTTCCTAGCATTAAGAATTTGATACGATTACGCGAAGGTCACATTCGACAAGGTCATATTAAGAGCAAAAACCGTAATACGAAATATAATCATAAATTGCAGTTTGATCAAGAGATCAACCACGATTGCAAAATAAAATTAGGGTGGATCATCCAGATTGCCGAGTAAAATTTGAGATTTATCAACGTTGGGGTTGATTTTGCAGGACCTCTATTTATCGTAACAGCATGTATTATGACGCTGTACCACAGAATCGTTTTTGTGACACTGAGGATCATCCTTAGTCGACATCGATTTTGACACTCAGGACCTCCGCGTGTTTAAAACGAGTTTTTGAATTCTTGCAAGCGAATTTGTTAGAACCTCAGACGAATAAAAATAAAAGAGTCTAGGATATCAGTTTTTGATTAATCCTTGATGTGTGTGTAATTATGCCTTATAAGGAAAGTTCTTAAATATAGACGAAAATCCCAAATTCGGATTTTCAAGGAGAATGGTCAAAATATCCGCTAAACTGCAGCTAAAATTTGAAGAAGTGCAACCGTTGTGAAGAATCACCTCAGAATCATGAAAAAAAACTATGGACAAAACAGTAAAGGACGTGTGAGCTTCAACAGTTTAACACCGACGGACCATTCTTAGAGATACTTCGGATTCTACCCTGTCGATTAACAAAATAAAGTCTAAACCGGTGTTGCGGGCAGTAGAGCAACCGTATCATCGTATAATACGTGTTTTATATTCAAAATTTCTAAAAAATAAAGAAAAAACCGACGTTAAATGAAACACGCAAGGACCAGCGATTTTGCTTTCATTGCAAAGCAACACATTAGATGGGACAGACAGTGTTGCATAAGGTATTCTTTCCCCATGAAAAAAAAATTATTTTGGACAGGCAAGGTGGATACAACTTTTATATGCATGACCCAAGAAAAAAGGAAATTTATTTTAGCAAAGGCACAGTAAAAGGGATGGTGTAATGGTGTGCAGAGGAGTGTTTTTTTTGGAAAAATTGATTTAAATTTTCATACGGTTAAAATGACAGCAGATCCTATCAAACCCATTTGGAACGAAGTTTTCCGAAATTAACCGAACTTTTCAGTGGACAGCGATGTATTTTCCAGCAGGATAATGTCCCGTTTCATAATGCCAGAATAATCAAAGTGTTTTTCATGCATCTCTTAATGGGATTTATGAGAGTAAAGAAAAAAATATTGTTCTACAAATCATACTGTATACCTATATAAATAACAGTATTTAAACTATCTTTAAGTTCATGCATATTTAAGTTCGTTGTACCGATTTTTTATTATTTTTTTTTTTTTACATTACTTAAAGTACTTGCATGTACAGACACACATATATAATAAAGTAAACGAAAGAGAAAGTGGTACACCGCATATAGCCGTAATAATAATTTTAATTTTATATGATTTATTATATGCACAGAGTGGATGTATGTAATAATAGTTAATAATAATTAGGTTTACTAAATTTAATTGGTACTATAAATTTGCATGGTTGATAGTTTTATTGTGCGAATTTATTATTAAATACTGTATTTATGTGATATATTTAATCTACATATATGATATTTTTTATACGAATGTCATTTCTTTTGCATAACTATTTAATTTTTGTATTTGTAAATTATGCACGGTGTTAAAAAAATCTAATCAAATTAATTGTAATTATTGTATAATTATGATAAAATGCGAGTTAACAAGTTTTGTAAAGAAAAATGCTAATTAATTTTATGACTCAATAACTTTATCTTAATGATTAGAAATAATACTATTTAGTTTGGTTAATTAGAATCACAATATACGATTTTATTAAATATGTTTTAAGGAGGTCAATTATAAACTTATAAATACAATTTTTAAAACTATAATTAAGATCGAAAAGAAAAACTCCTGTTAGAGTAGAGAAAGTAAAACTTATAACTTGCGTTACTGTTTGTTGCAACACATTTTTATTGATCGACCTAGCTTACCATCATATACGTGTCGTTGTGCCTTAAAGTCCGAAAGGCACAACGACACTTTTCAAGTCAGAACGATAAGAAACATTTTAATCAGGTTTTTAAATAAAATTTCTTAATTTTAATTTGGTGCAGCTTCCCTAAATTTTGTCAGTAACCATTTGCAGTTTTAATAGTAGCAATTTACAACTTTTTTAAATTAACAACTATTATACGCAAATCCATAGATTTACATTCGGAAGAAAAGCACAAATAAATAGTATGGTGTAGCGTTTTTACCGTAATTTAGAAACATTTTCAGTACCGAAGACATTACGGATTAGATTAATTTAAATGTTAGATTAAAAAATCTAATTTATACTAATTTTAAAGTTTTGTCTCGATTAAAGTGTATATAAATTAGATTTTCGACGAACACATGACGTATTGATCATAAAACGATTAATTCAATTGATTTGTGATGTTTAATCATTTTTTTAAAATCTAATTTGTATTAATTTAAAAGTTTTTTTTGCAAATAAAGTACAATCAATTAATTTTTAGTACCGAAGACTTTACGGATTGTGATCACATTTTCCTCCGAAAATACATGAAAATTAAAATCGTTAATTTTCGAGCTCATCGTTTTGTTCTTAACAATCAGCAGAAGACAAATCGTTTTCTAACCCAACGTCGCGTTTGGGGGTGTATCAAGCGCATGACTCCTCTCATATGTCTATCTTTCAAACTCATAAATAAACTTCATTAACGTCATTTTTCATAAACGCACATATTTTTCCGATATTCATAAATATCGCAAAGCAGACCATAATAATATATCCCCGATACGTTGAATCATAAAAGATTGTTGTATGTATTCCGGTGACTAATTTAAATAAGTTACCTGAACTGGCTTCAACCTTCTACTATTCACGGTTCAGCCACTCACAAATTCGCTTAGCGATTGTAAAACGCATTCGCCCTTCTCTAAAGGCTATTTTATGTTGCTTGACTGCAAGACAACCACTCTTCACCAAACCAATCATTTTTGGGTTGAATGCGTCGCCGAAAAGTAAAACTAACGACATCAGCCAGTTGAAAATAGCGTTCGGTCGAGAATCGCAAGAGATATCGATTGAAAGCTTTCTGTTTCGCGTAGAATGAAGACGGTAACACGTATAATACTCCTCATACTGACCTAGTTACAAAGATTGAAGTTCTTAAACGGGGCGGTGGAAAATTGGCACTGGTGCAATATTGAGAGAAAACTGGATATTACTTCGAAAGAACTAAAATTTGGCTTCCTAGAGAGATTACAAGATAGGAGTATAGATTATGATGCTAGGCGAACTATGGGGTCTAGGAAGTAACAGCCAAAGGAGTCTTTTCCGCTACAAGATTCTAATATTCTTCATTTGTTACGACATAATTTGAGATCGAGACTACAAGTGGTAATGGCCGATAAAATATTTATTCAATTGTTGACCTCGTGTGGATTAAAGCCACCTGGAAACAATATAATAAACAAGCCATAATAAACAAGCAAAGGTTAAGGCAATTTTAGATTTAGGTATGTCGAGGTGGTATAGGAGATTTATCTTTTCTAAGCTACATTAGCAGCATCTATCTTGGATCTTCTAAAAAAAGACAGTTAGTTTATTTTGAACGAAAAATGTCCTTGAACAACTAAAACTAGCATTATCATCGATAATGCAGCCGTTCGATTTAACAGCCTAAATTTCCAAGTATACCAATTTGATATCCAACAATGAAAAGGGGGGGAGAACTTAGTACCAGACACTTTATCGCGTAAATTTATGGAAAGTTTGGAAACTGTATCTGAGGAAACGGTACTGCATATGAATTTAGATGCGCCTGAATTTTAAGATGAGGTGTACATTAAATGAACGACAATAGGAAATAGACCCGAACAATAGGTTCACCTCTGTGTGCTGTAGATAGTAAAATGTATCCTAATCCTTAATCCTGCTGATGATGGTTGTACTGATTTTTCGATATGGATACTTTATATATCGACCTCGTTGACTGAGAATTTTGTTTATCTTGCTCAAGATAACCCTTCGGCGTCTCATTTTGAAACTTTCAAAATCCTAGAAAGGCTACAACGACTATATTTTTGCCCTGGTATGGACTATATTTTTGCCACTCAAATTTGTCACTATATACGGAATTGTCAAATTTATAAACAAACAAAGGCTCTAAATAAACCAACGCACCCAAAAATGGGAAAATAAATTATCGTGCTTCGATCGATGCAGCGACTTTTTAGACTATTTAGGGCCTACGGTCTAAAAAGCGGTAACGCATACTTTTTAATGGTCTTGCATCTTTATACAAAGTACATTTTTGTTAAGCCTTTAAGAATTATCCTATGTAGCAACTGATTTTTGTATCAGTCAGAATTTTTAGTCGCTTAAAACAAGACATGCCAAGTACCAGCTAGCTAACAATTGCTAAGCCTGTATTTACAACTACCAAAGTGTGGCTTAGTAAATATAAGAAACGGCAACGGATGTCGCATCGATTAAAGTGTATCCCGAACCATAGTCAAAAATAATTGAATAAGACGGACCAAGTAATCAACGCCGATAAAACGGAACTCTTTTGAAAAAAAACAAGAACCTTCATATCTAAAGCAGAGAATACTCCTGGAGGTTTTAAAGTACCAAAAGATCGCGTCACCATAATATTTTGTAGTAATGCATTTGAAGATCGCATGATGAAACCTATAAGGAGATTATTTCTTAGTATTGGGGATGAGGGATTCGATGACTTTGGTACTGAAGATATTGTAGACATGATAACAGATTGAAATTTTATTTTTATTTAATAAATGTTCAGAGCACTTAGGATATATATATATGTATGTATATCCTTTATATGAAAGTTTTAGCAACAAACACACAGCACTACTGCAAAAGGTAAAAGGAAGGATTAGGAGGGAAAAAGGTAAGAGAGGAATAAAAGGAATAAAGGTTTTCATTCTTCTAGTTGTTTACTTTTTATATTAAGTTTGAATCTCTGTAAATTGTATTCCAAGGGAAACGTCTCGTCGTTCAGTTTATTCCACATTCGCGTACTCCTAACAAAAAATGTGTTTTTAAATTTATTGGTCTTCGCGAATTTAATTTCCAGATTGTATCGGTGTACCAGGCGTCTTAAGTTACGTGCGGGCTTTGACAAACCAGGCATAAATTCATAAAGTTCCGATGAACAATGACCATGAAAGTACTTGTAAAACACGCATAAGGCTCCCACATTACGCCTATGGGAAAGAGAATCAAGATCAGATAATAATTTTACGTCTTCAATCATTCGAGATGCTCGGTTTTGGACCCGATCGAGTGCAGTTAAATGAGTTTTCGGTGCTCCAGCCCAAATATGAGAATTATACTCCAACCTGGGTCTTATGTAGGTCTTATATATTGTAAGTATTTCGGATGGATTAAAGTAAAACTTACATCGTCGAAGAAATCTAAGACGTTTAGCTGCACCAATCGCTGCTTTGTTTATTTGTTCAGCCCAAGATATTCTCTTTGAAATAGTTAAACCGAGAATCTCAAATGTGTCATACGTAACCAAGCTGGATTCACCAGTCAGAAAAGACGGTGAATAACCATTAGTTCGGCCAGAAAAAACACAGGTTTGAAATTTGTTGGAAATAAATTCAACTCTGTTGGCTTCACCCCATTTAAGAATGACATTGAGATCTCGCGTAAGGCGGTCATTCATAGCCATTCTTTCTGCGAGAACATCGTTTCGCGATGAAGAAGAAGGTAAACTGTAAGAGGTGGAAAGTGAGCTGTCATCAGCAAAGGAGTATATTGGATTGAGAGTTGCTGATAGAAGATCATTGATGAAAATTAGAAAAAGGGTTGGAGAAAGGACGGATCCCTGAGGAACACCAGCGTTTATAAGATTTTGATCGGAAGTAACACCATCCACCACCACTTGGATTTTGCGACAAAAAAGAAAATTCTCAATCCATAAAATTAACGAACCGTGAAGGCAAACTGCCCTCCATTTACACAGCAAACCCTTGTGCCACACGCGATCAAATGCTTTTGAGATATCGAGAGCAATGACTTGAGATTCAACAGATTGATGAATGCTTCTGTCCCATTGTTCAGTAACAACATTAATTAAATCACCTGCTGAACGCCCTCCGCGAAATCCATACTGACGATCAGAAATTAGATGATTAGCTTCCAAATATTTCATCAGCTGGAAGTTGATTATGGTCTCAAGTACTTTAGAAAGCACCGAGACGATAGCGATTGGGCGATAATTTGAAGGGTCCGATTTACTGCCCTTTTTTGGCACAGGATGTATGTTAGCAGTCTTCCAGATGGAAGGGAAAATGCCAGAAGACATAGATCGGTGAAACAGATATGATAGTGGCTTAGACAGGGATTTACAGCAATATTTGAGGACAATTGGGGGAATACAATCCGGACCGGCTGACTTGTTGGTGTTAATGCTTGCAAGGACTTTAGCGACAACTCTAGATCTAAATATAATGCGGCGCATCGATGAACTGGCTAGAGAGATAATCGGGGGTACTAAGTTAGAATCAGGTAAATTAGAGTTTGCTGCAAATTTTCGGGCAAAGAGATTGGATTTTTCTTGAGCTGTAGAAAAGATATAATCCCCATCTTTCAGAGGTGGTATTGATGATTTCCTACTGTTCAAAAAGTTTTCCTCTACTTTGCGGGCAAAGGACCAAAAGGTCCGATTGCTATTGCCCTGGTTTAAGACCTGCCGCAACTCTTCTCGAACTTTTTTTTTTGTAATTTCTTTTAGCTTGGGACACTGTTTTAGTTGCCAGATTTCTAGCCGCCTTAAATATAGCTAAATTTTCATTTTACGGGTTCTTAACTTATTTGCGGTGAGAGGCTTCTTTATTGGCGGTTGTTGTTCTACAGTCATGATTATACCAAGGATTGCCAGATTTTTTTTATTTGACTTAGAGAGACTGGAAGGAATGAACTGTTCCATTCCCGTGAGAATGGCAGTCGAAACCACAATGGCTGCCTTGTCAATATTACCGAAGGCAAAACAAGAGTACCATTCGAACTCTTGAAAGAACTTGTTCAATCCTTCCCAATCCGCATTTTTATAGTGCCACAATCGACGTTTAGGCGCAACATTCATTTGGCATGACCATGACATTGGAAATTCCGCTGTAATAAGCCGATGGTCCGAGTTTCCCAAAGGAGAACTGACGGAGATACTGTATTTCTCCGCATGAGAAGTTAAAAACAGATCCAGTAAGTGACCCGTATCGTTGACCCGATCTGGTATCCTCGTAGGCTGATCTACAAGTTGTGTGAGTTGGTTTAGAGCTGCAAACATTTCAGCCGCCTCACCAGCCGGTGTTACGGACTTAGAATAAGGAAGCCACTTGTCATTGTGGACATTGAAATCACCTGTCACAGCGATTTCAGCATTTGGTGATTTCTGAAGGATGCGCTCAATGGAGTCTGACAGAGTATCAAACCCAAAATGAGCAATGCTGTTTGCGATATTTGGGCTTCGATAAAGACCACATAGGAAGAGGGGGTGTTTCGAGACATGAATTTCAACTCAAATGAAGCTGAACTCATTATTCGTGCTTTGGCCTAAAAAACTGGGAATGGAAAAAGGTATATCGTTGCGGATATACATGGCCAGCCCCCTATGGTGAATAAGCCGATTGAATGACAAATATTTCATTTCGGAGCGGAAATTGCCAATTATTGGATTTGCTTTTATATTCACAATGATTCTAATATGAATAGCAGCTTGAAATTTAAGAGGAAGCTCCAAAATTGTTTATCACCTTACAATAAAAGTTATAAGGCGCTTCAGAAGACTAAGAATTAAATCCTAGGGTTTTTAATGCGTTTTTTTAAAGGCTGGATTTGTATTTGAAATAAATGTCAAAAATTAAAAATACCTTTTCTAGATGTTTTCGGGACGGATCTTTCGCAAGAAATTTAGCAAGAAATACATGATTCGTTTTGCACGATTTCGATTTACGCGGTATTTCTGGGGAACTCATCTACCGTGTAAATCAAGGAATGGGTGTAATTGTATAGAAAATTAAATTTTCCAAGTTTCTTTGGTAAACTATCAATAAAATAACGCTGTAGGTATATACAACTATGCATAAAATATACATTCATAACATTAAAATGAGCTTTCAAAAATTTCCTTACTGCAACTTACGAAAATATGCATATTGTATTATTTTTAACTTTTAGTAAAACATAAAATTATTTTGTATGCACAATTATGAATATTTTACTTATGTTGGTTTTATGTTCAAAGGAACTTTACAATTTGATTTCAGCGCTGTTTATATTTTAACATAAATTAGAATTACTAAACCATTATGCACTCATGTGTGTAAATATTATTAGCGTATATAACCCTATCTTGTATATATGACTTGCAACATACACGTATATAATATTGATGAAGTCATTATAAATTGCAAAAGCATAAAAAAATATGTAATTAATTACATAAACGACCAAGTGTTTTTTTGTTTTTTGTTTTCTTAATTGTGTTCTCGATAAAGGAAGGATACATAAATAAGGAAACTCAAAAACAATAACGATGATGATGATGTATAAATAGACGTTTCGGATGGATTTTGATAAATTATTAATGGTGTAGACAGATTTTCATTAAAAAATCAATTACAATTTTGTGTTATTTTAAGTTAAAAAAAATCAAATACGAGACTACAACAACACTCTTTCTGTTGTTGGACATTTAAATAATATTATAGTTTTAAGCAAGGTGTATCCTTTAAATTATGTATTATCCTGTAGCTTAAAAAATTTGTTTATTGACAAAAGAATTTTTTGTAGTAAATTTAAATAATTTTCCTGAATTTCTTTTTAAATAGATCTGGGACCTGGTAGGTATTTGTCGTATATATCGGAGTTTGTTCCAACCAAACAAATTTAAAAACGAAGTGAACTCGTCAATGCTTCAGAAAATGAAAAATGAGTGTACGCCAAAGGATTAATCAAGATCTCCTTGATGAAGGAAGACGAAAATATTTAAAAAATATTTTTTTAAAAAATAAATTGCTTGTTGATTTTAAACCGACATAAAGAAGTCACAGAGGGTTAATCGAAAGATGCTAACTGACATTCGACTGTCTTGAAATTAAATTTTTTTTACTATTTGGTAAGTTATCTACATGTAGAGACATTTTTTACTCTTGCTCATTCACTGTCCAAAAATAGGCCTTGTCACTAACGGCGAATTTTTTAGTTAATTTTCTACTACTTTTCACCTTTACTCTTGTGATTATAATATTCACCATTGGAGATAGTGACTGTGCCCTAATAAAAGCAGGAATTGACTAGCCATTACCGGAGTATACAGTATCAACGGCCATTCTCTATCGCAATTTAGCAATATAGATACTAAAGCAACACCAAAACACGACATACACTCTAATCAAAGTGACGATGGAAGGTCAAAAGATAATTCCTAACAAATGAATTCCTTGGTCTCGGCGGCAAACTACATACACTTAAATTTGTTTTTGTATATACGATGTTATTAGAATCTCATATACGTCCAACACGATTGCTTCGGATTACAATGCAACTTATGCATCATAAAAAAAATCGATTCCTTTTTTATAAAGGAACTCACCATCTACAAATGTAAGTTTATATACCGTGGCATATAGTTACGAAAGTTTGCTTTCTATTTTGTAATGCTATTCGGAGGAAAAATTATCCGAACATGTTGCTATTATTTCTTATTTCCAATAACTAAGTCCTTTTACATAATCATCTTTTTTCGATGATACGAAAAAAGAAATGATTTAATTTTTTCAGATATTATAGTGTAAACTACGATTATCTTTTTTTTTCTAGCATCGCCTACCATCATCTTTTTACAAAATTGAAACGTTTCTATTTTAATTATCGGCAAGTGTCAAAAAAGTGCAAATTCAAGAAGGCAATGTATAATTTGAATGAAGTGACATGAATGTAAGGTTCCGAATGCTGGATAAATTGTATTTTTTTATTTTTTAGCCAGCATCTGTATTTTTAATGCCACCACACTTAAACTCAATGAAACTAGACCGATCAGTTCGGACAAGATGCATAAAATATTCTAGTAACATAAATTTTAAATAAATTTAAGGACGTGATTTCGATGACTGTGTAAAATCAAATATTTAAAATTCCATCATTTTTTTCCGTTAATTGGTTCTTCTTATCTTTTTTGGATGAAGGCCCTTGATAATGTAAACGAACAATTTTACACACGACTAATTTTATTACACTTTTTGGATTTCAATCTATTATCACAAGAATCAGAACAGTACTAAAATCTAGATCAACTAAAAAGCTTATAAAAAAAATTATCCCTATCGTTCAAAATAATAGGGCTTAGGTAAACTCGCCTTTTAACGCAAAGTGGGTGGCACGTAGCAATTTTTTTTAACTACGCCACAGATGGTTATAGTATTTGAACTTTTTTGTTGTGAAATCTGATAAAGCGACATTACTTGAAGAGAACAGTTGTGCCACCACAGATCCATTGCAAAGCAAAATGGAGTATTTACAAGGTTTTGCAAATACCTGGCTCTGCATAGAACGTCCAACAAAATAATTGGTCATGTACAAGGTCATATTAAAAATCTTATATAAAAAAGAGATGCATTTATGTGTTTACAAAGTTCTATTAAACCTTCTCGCCTCCGTCGAAGCAGTGTTTCGTAAAACTTTAGATTTAATAAGAAAACATCGAAGTATCCAACATAACCTAACTTTGCAAAATAAAAACTTTAAAGAACTCTTACTGTATGAATAATACTTCGATTTTCTAAAAATAATGTAATAATATATTTTATAGGTTTTTCTAATACTAATAGAAGATGTTTAAGATGTAAACATGTTTGTGAATTAATAGATTTTGGTTCATAAAACTAACAATATGCTAGTTTTGTATGTAATATGACAGATAAACAATTGTTATCCATCTTTGACTCTTACAGATCGTAGTGCCGCCCACCGTACTTTAAAGGCGAATAGGAGAGATTTGAAAAGGTAATATATATATATATATATATATATATATATATATATATATATATATATATATATATATATACATATATATATATATATATATATATATATATATATATATATATATATATATATATATATATATATATATATAATATTTATATAACATTATTTAGTATACAAAGCGCTAATTTGTATTACAAATAATTAAACGTAAATAGTTTTGATACATGCTTTGTACTAAAAAGTGATTGAATCGTATAAGCTTCGGTAACTTACAACGAAAATAGCTGCAAATTTTTTATGAGTATAGACAGAGACTTCATCAAAACAGTTGTACTTAAATAATCTTAGCGAGTTAACTTGCAATAAAAATCCTCTATACAATCAACAACTGGGTGATCATTTTGTGGTGCTATATCACATTTGGTGATATAAACTGTGATAAAATAAAATAGTCTGTTCTTAATGCGTGCGCTTTATTGATGAAATATTGCACGTTGCGAGTTTTGTCATTTTTATACAAATATGAATAAAAAGTAATATGTTGACGTTTCTACATAACCTTAAAATTAATCATATGACATTTTTATTTTAAGTGCTATTTCATCTAGTGATATACAATAATTTTTGGATGGTATTTTTTTCCTTATTTTGAATATTTTATTTTATTATTAAATAAAATATTCAAAATAACGAGAAAAATAACAAACACAGGAAATTA